>PVHY01008320.1:0-62281 GCA_004024945.1 Uropsilus gracilis
CACAAACTTAACATGTAAAATATTATCCCCTAAACCAAATTTTGTTCTTTCTTCCTTTTTTTCCTACTTTTTTGATTAATACAAAGTATTTGATTTCTGCTAGAGAAGGATGTGAAGAAGACACAATATCTCATGTTAAGAATTCTAAAAAGGAAAAGATAATAGTGAACATAGTACTTTGTAATAAAAATATGTGTCCTTCACCTGCTCTGAAAGTTTTCATAGGGAGGTAAGGATGGGAAAGCTGAGTATCGAGGCTTCAGCAATTTGGACCAATGGAGAGAGGGAGGTTTTCAAGTCAGTCCATGAAGTTTAAAGTTTCAGGATATTTCCAAACCTATATATCATTTTGAAAAAAATGAAATAGATCTGTTATGGAAATATCCATTGTGCCAATAGAATGATATATACATTAAAAATGTGTTATATGTACACAATAAAATATAATTTAATTATAAAAAAGATGAACACTTGCCATTTTTGACACCATGAATGTAACTGGATGAGATTATGCTAAGTAAATAAGTCAGGAGAGGGAAAACAAATACCAGTTGATATCACTCATGTAGAATATAGATAAACAAAACAAAGGGACAGTCAAAACTAAACCAAATCCTAGAATATGATTGCAGAACTGATGCAATCAGCAAGTCAGGATGAGAAGAGAAAGAGTAAGAGGGCTCAATGGATTATGTTGGAGGATCATAGATACTTTAGTAGTGGATGTGATGTGGTAACATAAATTTGAAGAGATATGAAATCATATACTGTGTGTAAACTTATCTCAATGAAAACTAAAACCATTATAAGAAATAATTTTGTAAAACATCCTAACTCATAATAAATTATGATTTTAAGACATTATTTATCAATGTTTTTGCTATTTCATAAATTTCTTCCATCATGTTAGAATAAAAAATTAATGTGCATTCAAGAGAAGCAGTCATGAAAAGTGGGGATTCAGGTGACTACAAAAGACACCAAAAGAGCTGGAAGCACTTAAGTTTGAAATATTTATTCTGATGCCTCCATAACCAATATTCCCTTGGCTAACCATATTTAGTGTTCTGTCCCTTGGCTTCTTTGACTAAAAATCAGACAAAACTACAACAAAAATAAATAATATATGCATAATCATGCTTGGCATTTAGTTTAATATGAAGATGTTTAAATGAAGCATTATTCACTTTTGTTAGTTCACAATTTTGCCTGAAGTTGATTATTAATGGTGAGATTCTGCAAGAAACTATCATCATGAACAGATCTAGGCAAAGCAAAAGACATACATATATGTGTAACAAAGCATGCAACACCCATTTAAAAATCCTTTCTCAACCCAGGTAGCTAGCGCTTGTCCCTTTTAAACATGTAATTCTTTTTCTTATGAGTCATTCACTGTTTAGTTTCAAAGAATTCAAGACCAATGTTTTTAAAATTATCATCATGTTACAGTAATGCTCACCTATTATATATTCTTTTAGTGCGAAGTTGAGGGCATTTCACCTAAATTCAAAAAGGTTATAATGTCTTCATATTATAGAAGAAAACTTAAGTACCAGCCATCTCTCATTTATATTCTGACTCTATAATACAGTAATTTTTTGATGTGTGAAATTTATAATTTTTGAGGTAACTTCTCATCTACAATATGAAATAATAATTTCTACATTGCAGGGTTGTTTTGAAGGTCAAATATAGTTTCTGGTTTACATTCTTGATAAATAGTACACAATGATAGTTAAAATAATGAATATGAATTTAACAGCAAGCCGTAGAAAAAAGAACGTAATTTGGATTGTTATAATTCATCAAAGCAGGTTGTAAAAATGAGTTAAGAAACATCTACCATAGAAATGACTAACATTTTGAAAAGCTTTATTTTTCTATTGAGAACTATCGCTTCATACAGACTCTTCATTTTTGCATCTTCTTGCCAGGAAGGATAATATTCATGATGCATTGAGTCACTCTAATGAACATTTTTATTTTTAAGATACCAAATATTTTCAAACATAGTACATAAGGTCTTTGTGCTCATGTCAAGATTGGAGATGAATTTCTGGTTAAGTATTAGAAAAACTGCACATTCCAAGACATCAGAACATTAAAGTAAGAGTGAAAAGTACATGGAATAATTTTTTAAATGTCTGAACTGAAATATATCCTTAACAAGAAACATCCAGCTTATGAATTACAAATTTTTTAAAACTGTATTTGTTACATGATATACATAGTTTGCCTGAAGTTCCCTTATATTTACTTTGGGTACTTAGTGCCATTCTTGAAAACAGGCAAGGAAATCATTCTCTGCACCAAAATTAGGAAAACAAACTGACCATTTCTCATATACACCTTGGAGGGCTAGCCTCACTGGGCTTAGTGATCAGCAAATCATGTCAAATGACTTTTTTTTTGTACTTGACATAATGCTATTCCTACCTCTGCAACACGCAGAGATGCTTAGGGACTTAGTGCTGGCATAAATTCAATATTCTCTTTTTTATTAAGACCGTCAAGCTGTTTATCCCCAGCAGTCATTAAGTCCGCGTTTCATTTTACACATGTATGTGGAATAATGATCCTTTTCCTGGAACTTCTTAAGCAATAATATTCATTAAAATAAACATTTGTGTTTTCTATACAACAAAAACAAAATCATCAAACAAGCCCAAATTAAGATTAATTACTAAAATTAGGAGTTGAGTCTATATTTAACATTTTTAAGTAATGAAAGTAAAGTTAGCTTAACATTATTTTATGATAAAAATGGAACATGATGGTTTTGAAAATGTTTTAAAAATGAATAGTTTCAAAATGGGTGTATATAAAAAAAAATCTAACAAGGAATGTCTTTATGTATCCCAAGGCTATTTATTCTTAATGAATAGATTTGTACACTCTAGTACATGTTTATTTTAAACTGAAACATGGATTTGGCTAAATCATCATTATGTTTATGAATCTCCTGGTCATAACCTGCACAGGTGATTATCTGTAAAAGAAAAAAAAAAATCTTGCCACCTGCAAAAAGAAGTCCTTTTCATTTTCACGTAATTCTACATATTTTGATATCCTTGCTAAATGTGAGTCAAAAAATATCTTGATGTATCATTCATAATCTTTAGATTTATATGTAAAATTGTCCAAGATTAGAACAAACTATCTCTGATTTACAGATACCCCAAAGTTGAATGCATTGTTAAATGATACCCAGAGAAATCATTCCCCCTGCATATTTATATTGTGTTTTTTAATTCCCTAATCATGTCATGTAAATATTATCTCTGAATTTTATCTAAAATTCTTTACAGATTGATAAGTTGCCCAGATTCACACAGCAAATAATTTGAGGTAATGATATTCTATATAGTTCTGTATTACATAATAGTCTAAAGGAAATAGGAGAAAAAAATTCCCCTTGAAAAGGTTATTACAGGGTAACATATATTGAGAAAATGACAGGACCAGGTCAGTTATGGTTTTTTATAGACGTATGAGACTTACTTGTGCAACAAAATTGGAATACAAATTAATGAGGCAAGAGAGACATAATTAAATCGGTGAGAAAGTTCTGCTATTGTTAAAGCCCTGGCTATACAGAACATTTAATTTCACATAAACTGCTAACCCCAGACTACTTTTTAAAATAAGAAATTAACTGCTTAGGAAATAGATGACAAAATTAACAACACTGTGACTAACAAAATAATTTAATTGTAAGATATATCTGTGCCATGGCCACCTGCTGCTATCTCCCACCACAGAGGCTTACGTAAAGGAAGGGAAAAGGCTAGGCTTATCAAAATATGAGTGTTCAGAGTAGTCTACCTGCTGAGCTGGTGCTCATCCCTCTGCTAAAATGTATCCAACCTCAGCTACTGCTTCTATAAGGCTGATTTTGAAAGCAGGCACCCAATAATGCTGAGTAGAAGCTATTCCTGCTTCTCCTTCTCATGAAGGAACATTAGCAAAAACAGCAAGGAAACAGTATGATGGAAGTCCTTTCTTTCATCTTCTGGCTTTCAGTATTTCTTTGTTATCTCTAAGTAACTAAATTTGATAAATCCTAGAAGTCTAGAATAGAGATTGTTGATCCCCCTCATAACTTTACAAAACACTATTTGCAAAGAGTTATAGCCAAATTCCATAATCACCTGATCTTACCTACTTATTTTATTTTTATTATGAAGATGTATTTCCTATATCATTGCTAATTTTTGAACAATATTTGATTTCTCCCTACAGGTATAGGCTCTGTAGCTCTTCCACCACAATAGCACCCTTGACCCATCACCACAATCCCTTGTGCTCTTCCTTCCCCTGTTTTGATCCATTTCCCACCCCACCCCATCACTGTCTGCCTCAGATCTATTGTCAGCTTACGAGGTTTGTCCTGACCCTTCACTCAATTTCTCTGTATTCCACATAAAAATGAAATCATCTGATATTTATACCTTTTACCTCATGACTTATTTCACTTAGCATAATCCTTCCAGCTCCATCCATGTTGCTGTAAATGGCATACATTTATCTTTTCTGATTGCTGAGTAGTACTTAATCTTTCATTTGTCTGTGATTATAGAATATTCAGTGTATTTTTTGGCTTCTTCTGTAGTGTCATTCTGATGTTTCCTCTGAGAATCCACCTTGTCCTTTCATTCTAGTTCACAGTGTCTAGGTTGATTCAATCTTCCCATATAGTGATTAGACTATGTTTCAAGCCTGTCCAAAAAAGTATATTACCTGATTGACTGTAGTGGTTTATTTTGTAATGTGCTCATGATCCAATAGAGTCTAATGAGAAACTTAACCAGAATTTTTGCTGAAATATGAAGTAGAATATATCTTTTTTCCTGCAGAAATAAGTTAGCTAACAGGAGCTTAATTCACTTGCTGGCACCCATCTTGCTTCAGGGGCAAAATTGGATACATTTCTTTTGGAAGACTTGAAAGAATTGTATACCATACAAGACAAGCAAAGCAAAAATTGTCAAGAGAAATTTCTTATAAACTACATTTAGGTGAGTGTGAAAGCTAGCTTTAATCTAGATTCTTACTAGTAATGGTATTAATACTAAATATCATTCATATAACAGTTATTCTATTGCACATATTTATGAACTTCATAATACTAGGATTTTAAGAGGTAGATACAATTATACAATATCATATATAAGGAAATAAATTAAATAATAGTGACTTATCCAAAGTCATGTAGCTAGTAAATAACTTAAAAATATACTCTGGTCTGACTTCCATGCTCCCAATCATTGCAGTGTATTGAACTCCATGGAAAGTACAAGTGCAAAAGAGAGCCAGACAGACTCTAGGTGGCACTGTGTCTCACTGAGAAAATGTTAGCAAGGGTGAAGATGATCCTGAGTTGAGTCAAAATGTCATCATAAGCATGTTTTATGCAAACTTGTCAGAAGGAACACAAGAGTTGCATCCAGATGCTTCTGGCAACTTAGGAGTTTTCCAAAACTATCCAGTTAGGTGAAGGAATATGTCTTCATCAATTAATATTGATGATAATTCAGGGTTAAGTGAAATCTTAGAAACACCTCACCATCTTCTTATTTATATGAAATAATTTGATTTGGCCCAAACTGCTACTTCTAAAGAAAATATATTTGTCTGTGGAAAGTTCTAGGAAATTTGGTAAATCAAGATTTTTCATGTCTATCAGTTGAGAAAATGGTTCCTTATATTTTGCTATTCCCAGCACATCATTTGTTTCTTCACACCAAGCTAAGAAAGGTTGCTGTATGTGCTTATTTTGTTTTTGAGTATAACAGTTAATGGCTTTTTCTGCTTTCAGAATTTTTTAGGCCATTAATTTTATCTCAACCCTTTTTGCATTCCATACTTCCCTGCATACTAATTAAGTGTGTAAATTCCTCTTAGAATCACATCTCCTTACAAGCCCAAATCAATTCATTCCTCCTCTATCACACTTATTCAGGCTCAGTGCTTCCTCCCATTACCTCAGTGACAGGTTGACAAAATACAATGCTTTACTTCTGTCATTTATTTCTGGTGGTTAAATAATGATATAATGGATTTAGATCTTCATTTTAGCCATCATTTAATCATGGGCATATTGGCACTAAAAGATTCTAGAGTTTTCTGTTGTCTAACTTCTGTTGATGCATGGATTCCATTAAAAGAATGACTTCATAATAATCCAGGTAAGATATATTAAGTACAAACCATTTATTTCTGTTATGCTATGTTGTATGTCAATTTTAAACATTGATTAAGATTAGGCAGGTACTTTATAACAAAGCTGCCTCTAAAAAGATGCAAATTTTTAAGGTTTTATCTATTGAAGTAATATTGATTTACATAACATTATATGCCATAAGGGTATAGGTTTTCACCTCTAGGATTGCAGCTATTTCACCACACTTAGCATCAAAGGGGAAAAAAAGACAATAGAATCAGGGATATAGAAATGTATTCTCTGAAAAAAATTAAAAGATGAGCAAAATAACATGCTAATATTCTCAGTATAAATAAGAGATTATATGAATAACTAGACTTATCTAAACAACATCCCACTAAAATAGAGTAGAGATATAAAAATAACAAATCTTCAATTAAGAAGAGAAGAAATGGGAAACATCAAGAGAACAAGATATCAAACTGTTTCTTATAAGCTGAAAAAATGATGGTAACTGATATGATAAGCCAGCAAAATGCTTAATGTAGAATATCTGATTAGTAAAACATAATCAATAAGGAGAACTTTAGTGTGATACATGGTACCTCTAACCTCAGAATAGCCAGAAACTAAGTAATATTGGAATGAAACTTGGGACAGCAAATATAGGTATTGACATGATTATATCTGAAAAAGCCTTTGTAAGAAGTACAAAGGCTTTAATATCTGACATTTGGTACTGTCACTATAACTGAAGTTCATTTAATGAAAGGTCCCAAATTGAATAGTGTATTTTTTTTTTTTTTTTTGTAAAGACTAGGTCTTGCTATTTGCTTAGGGTTGTCTTGAACCCCGCAGACTCAAGTGATTCCTAGCCTCAGCCTTCCAGATAGCTGGGATTACCAGGGCCCACCATCACATCCGGCTTCTTGAATAGTGTATTTTTAAGTGTATGCTTTTCCCCTTGGAATAAAGAAAATTATTGGCAGAAAAGAAAATCATTGGTAGAAAAGTCTAAAATTGCACACACAGAAGCATATCAATATATGATCAATTTATAAAAAAAAAAGTAAGTGAATAATTGGAAGCAGTTCTCCAGAATATCAAAAGAATAAGGATATTTTATTAGGCATCATAGAAAATAATGCAAATTTTGATAAACAGTTGAAATTTGCAAGAGAAAGATGAAAAAGAGAGAATGCGAGAGTTAAGTTAAAGACAAATTCAGGCCATCAAATGTGATACTAATAAATATTTCTTTAAAACAGAAGCGAGAAAAACAAAAAAATCATGAGAAATGCCAAAACTAAAGCTCAGGAGTCTTCAGAATTAATGTGCGCATCAAACACCATGAAAAGCATATGAAATCACAGAAGGTTAGAAAGTAGACTCCAAACAAATGTAAGAGTAAAATAAAAACAAGCTCCTGAACTACAAGAAAGATGCAGAGATTACCAGAAAGGATGTCGGGAGAAGGCAGCCAATTGGGTAAAATAGGTCTGTTATATGGTGATGGTTAAAAATTAAACTTTTGGAATGAGCATAATAAAGTATATAAAGATGGTGATACGTAAATGTGTTTATCTGAAACCTATAAAGTGTTATAACTTATAAAAGATTGTTTTTTGTGAAAAAAAATAAAGAAAACCCTATATCCTTTCAAGGCACAACAGGACTTTTGCCTTAAGTAATATTTGACTAAATTTATAAAGGTCAATTTTTTATAAAAATAACTAAATAGTCTGGATAAATGTATTAAAAATACACATATATTGCAGAACAGAAATGAATATTAAGAATTGTGATCAGTTTTAAACATAAACAAGTGAATAACAAATTGACAGCAAATCCACAAAAATACATAAAATCTGAATATACATTTTACATTAGAGGAAATCTAGATGAAATCATTTGAAAAGTTACTATACTCAATATATAATCAAGAATTTTAATGGCAGGTGTCTGGTGATTTTAAATTATGCCTGCAAATCCTTTGAGTGGCGGGCATCTAGATCTAAATCTTTAATTTGTCCTACTTTGTGACTGCTTCAATAGAGTATGGTAAAAGTGATATTTTGTGTTACACAGTAAAATACTCGGAAACTTTTACTTTTCTTACTGGAACATTTTCTCAGAGCCTTAACCTTCATGTAGAAGTGAGGCTATCTGGTGACCCAAACCACTACAAGACAGGCTATTTGTAGGCACTTTGCTCAAGTCCCTACTGTATCCAGTATTTCAGCACAGAAGTGAGTTGGAAGAATTTCTATTATCCCTGATTGAAATACTTAATTTTATCACTAAACTTCAGAATAGTTTGTTTTGTACTAATATATACAATAAAATTTGGCTACTGAAAGTAGTTTGCTACTAAAGGAAAACCTTTAATATATGGAGATGATTATTTGAGTAAGTATGCTGGAAGCATAATGGATGTAAAGGAGGGAACATGTGGGAAATGAATATTGAATTCAGGAAAAAAGAAAACCTTTATTAAGTAGTGAAGGTCCATGTACTCATGATACTGAAAGTAGAAAATTATCTAATAAATGTATTGGCTTAGCAGAATGTTGAAGATATAAGAATTATTCTATGATTCTATGGTAAAATGAGAGAAAAGTATACCAAGCAGAATCTAGAGAAGGTATATGAAGCATTCAAAACAGTCAACCATTAAAGAGTTCTGGAAATAAGAAAGAATATCAAGATTATTATTTAACATTCAGAGAAGGTTAAATATTACATAAAGTTTACCAATAAACTATAATTAATTCGGTAGCAATCATTCAAAATAATACTGTTTCATATGATCTCATGTTTGGTTTTAATTACTTATTATTTTTACTTGCTTTTATATTTAGAAAGACATTCCCCATGTAGAAAGTAGAATTATTTTGCCTGTTTTCTTTTTGATTTTAGGGTGTTCATTTTTTAATCCATGTAGACTTAATTTGGAAGTGAACTCTTTGATTTGAAATATATCTTCTTCCAACCAGAATATTTTATTTTCTTAAATATTTGTTTATTACCCTCATTCCATTTTCATAGTAGATGAACTTATCTGGAGATTAGTTTATTTTTTTTATGGTCTATATACATGATTTGCAATCTCTTTTAAACATCGTCATTATTTACTGTTAAAAATTGTAGAGCTTCTTAAGATTACCTTTTGATGTCAAAATAATATACAAAATTAATGTGAGAATTCTACTGTGACAAATAAAACTCTAAAAAGACTTCTAGTGATTTAGGTCCCCACTTAAATGTTGACTGAGTTTGTAAATAAGAAGGAATGCCATTTTTTTTTTTTATGGTTATTTTACTATGGTAAGGGTTTGCAGATGTAATTAAGACTTTTGATCAGTTTGACTTTGAATTAAAAGAGAGAACATTCTAAGTGGGCCTGTTCTATTCAGGTGACTTCTGAAAGACACTCTCTGCTAAACTGAAAAAAGTAAGGAAGATCCTACCGGACACACTGAGAACAGTATTAAGAATCAACATTTGGAAATAGAGGTGTAGATCAATGAACAAGAAAAATCTCAAAAAATAATCTAATTCTACATTTGAAGGAACTGAAAGAAGAGAGGATCTGAAAAAAATCCAGTGCAAAAGCAATAATAAAAATTAAAACAGAAATAAATGAAATGTAAAACAGAAAGTTTAAACAATAAATGAAGCCAACAGATGTTTCTTCAAAAGAATAAAAAAAAAAACAGCAAGAGTCAGAAGTGAAGGAGGAGAAATTATAACAGATACTGCAGAAATACAAAGGATTATCAGGAACTAGTGAACAACTTCATGAAAACAAATTGAACAACTTAGAATGGACAGAAATCATACAAACCTCCAAAACTGATCCAGAACAAAATAGCTCAATAAGAACTTTCACAAGTATAGAAATCAAAATGTCTAGAGAAAGCACAGAGCAACTGTCATGTGTATAATCAAAATTATGAATGATAGAAAGCAGTAAAATAAAAGCATAAAATAATGAAAGGGAAATACATGTTTATGTTATACTTTATGTTATACTAATATACTATGTTAACATGTTTATGTTAATAGGTGTCAAGATATGAGCTAAAATGTATTAAAACAGAAATAGAGACCTAAATGAATTATTTATAGCTATCATCATTGAAAAAGAGGAAAATAGCAGTGTGCTACCAAAAATAGGGTTAGAATGTAGAAAAATTAGAATAAGATAAGCAAACATTGTCATTAGGTTAGAGTGTATTTCTAAAACTGATGCTTTTTATAGATTAAGCAAAAATTAATTAAATAAATATGCTATTTGATATTTTAGTGGAAACCATTGTATGCCTCTATTTATTACTTGAATTTAAACCAGATATAATTTAAATGATCAAGCTTGGTGTATAATTTGAGTGTGGCAACAATATTAAGTAATGATAGTTTTCATTGTAAGTATTACCTAACCGTTTTATAATTCAAAGTAATTTTTTTTAAACTTTCAACTAGAAAAATGCATATATATACATATACATGTATATGTATATACTTTCTCTGCTCATGAAGGTATAAAACTAGAAATCAACCACTAAATGAAAGCAGGGAAAACCTCCACTATATGGAAACTGAATAACACACTACTCAATGACTACTGAGTTGATGAGAAAATTGCAGAAAGAAATTAATAAGTACCTGGTATACTTACACAATGAAATAAAATGCATCAAACAAAGACAAACGTGTCATTTGCAGCAGCATGGATGGAGCTAGAAGGAATCAAGGTAGTGGAAATAAGATACAAAGAAAAAGAGAAATATGGGATGGTCTCACTTACATGAGAAATATAGAGAAAACAAACAAGTGGGCAAGAAAAAATTAAAACATTCAACAGAATTGATAACATTGAGCAAGAGAGGGGAAGGAGGGTAAAATCAGGGAAGGGATGGGCACAAAAGATAAAAATGGATCACATGTGATAAGGTGGTGAGAGAACATCATGGTAGGCAAGACAATATATGTGTGTGTGTGCAATCAATTTATGAAAAAATAAAATTATATAAATAAAAATTACCTGGAGACAAATGAAAATGGACACAATTTATAAGAACCCATGGATATAGCAGAAGCATATAGCAGAACAGGCCATATCTAGAAACAAGAGTTCAAATTAATTATTTCTTACCTTAAGGAACTAGATAAAGAGCAAACAAAGACAAAATCCAGAAGAAGAAAAAAAAAAATAATAAAAAGAATAGCAGGAATACATGAAAGAAAAATGTTTAAATGCCCCAACGTTAAATACAACTTAAAGCTATTTCTTGAAAAGTAAACAAAACAGATAACCCTACAGCTGGACGCAAAACATTTTTGTGCCAACAAATCGGAAAATATGTAAGAAATCGACACATTCTTAGAAACATACAAAGTGCCAAAACTGAATCCAGAGGAAATGGAAGCCTGAACAGTACAATTACAATAAAAAAAAAATTCAAACAGTAATCAAAACTCTGCCAGAAAACAAAAGCTGAGGACATGATGGCTTCACTAATGAGTTTTCTCAAATATTCAAAAGGGAACTAATAATTAATCTTCCTCAAATGTATCAAAAAATTGAGGAAGATGAAATATTTCCAAACACATTCTGTAAAACCCGCACTACTCTGTTATCAAAAGGAGACAAGTTACCAGAAATAAATAAAAATACAAGCAATAAAAAGAAGTTAAAAAGAAAAATAATAAAAATTATAGAAAATTACTAATAAGTTCCATTAAAGGCTGAGACAAAGTTATGTGTGCATTTAAAACTAATCAACATTTGATGCAGAAATATTTATTTGTACATCGGATTGGATAGATTGGAGAATAATAAACCAGGGACTGATGGGAATCTGGTGATTTTCACTTTTGTCTTTATAGTTATGTAAATATATATTTATGTATGCTATTAAATATATGATCATGTATATGTAAATTAATATGTGATGGAATGTTTTGTAGTTATACACAATTATATTGTATAGTTCTCTCTGAATATCTATGCATAAAGATCACATCTTCATAATGAATAATAGTAAATGCTATAAAGCTAAAATTACAGCATTGTTATATGGTACCCAGGTCCTGGAATGGTATACCTAATTAGATAACATTTCTCATCACCATCCAAAATTGTCATTTTTGGCAAAGGTCTACCCAAGTTTGGTATTACTGGGTGATTTATGATCTCATTCTTTCCCAAGTAACTGATTAGTTTTTTTTTTTTTTTTAGAAAACTCTCTGACCTTGTTAACTTTGAAGTTTTAAGTTGCAAAAGAGTGTTGGCTAAGGCAAAGACTGCTCTAATCCTCCTAGGCCGTGAGACAGAATTCAGTATAGAATTAGAGAAAGCTCTGGGGCATATGTAGAAATGAACACTTATTGAATTTAGAATATAAAAATTGATTTTTCCCAGACATTTCTGTTAAGAACAGGCTGAAAAGAAAAGGTAGGTTGCTTTTATGAACCAGATTGTTTATACACATTTACATGAGGCTAAGAAGAGGCAAAAGGTGTAAATATATTTATATAGAAACTTGAAAAATACAATTTTGTAAAATTGTTTTTCTAAAATTGCTAGATTATTTTATAATTTCTGTCTTTGACAGATAAGTTCTAATTGTCTATCTCCTATCTAGATTATTTCATCATTTCAATCCTATTTCCTTAATCTGATCAAATACCATTTGTTATTTTTGTACACTAAAAAAAGAAATTGGTTTGTCTTCAATATGTATGAGTGAACACATATATTAAAGTTGTTCCATGTAGTTCTAGTAACACCTTTGCTTTAACAATTATTAATACTAACATGTTGATAGCTAAAAGTTAAAAAAGCATAGCATAATAGTTAAACAGTTAACAAAACACAAGCATGTGTTCTCAAGTGTGCAATGTTAGGTCAAAAGAAGAAAAATGTTTGTTTTTTTTTTTCCCCTGACATATTTTTTATAGAATTAATTACAATCATTAAACAAGTTTATTTTCTGCTGTTTACATATTTTCTTTGTGTTACTAAAATGTATATGTTTCCTGAGTCATTATTAATATTCTCATAATACAGGTTCATATGAGTGACAAGTAATAGAGAACATGATCTTTGAAAGCACCCTAAAAGATTCTAAATTAGTCAGTGGTGTGAATTTGAGCAAGTAACTGATATCTTGAACCTCAAAGTTGGAAAATGACTTCATTTTTTAGAGTGAAATTGTGATATGTAGAAGGCATATATAAATGTTCAAATATGATGTTGAAATTGGATCAAAAGGGTAGAAACAGCCAACCAACAAGCCACAGGAAAAAAGCAACATTTTTAAAATGTGACTTCCATTGCCCTGTTTCTTACCAGATTCATCTTACCCACACATAGCAGTTGCCAGTCAAATGCAATTATACAACAGGGTTTTATTTACAAAGAAAATTAACCAGCAAAATGAAAAGTCCTTAACGCCACAAGCGGCCAGTTTTTCTACACCAAGTACCGTTTAATCTGAAGGTCCCAAACACATGTCCAAGGCACCCTGCAAAGTCTAGTCTTTCTTTTTCATCTTCTCTTTGCTTCTTCTCCCTCCAGACTTCTGAGCTGCTCCACTTCCCCAAGGTTCTTCAAACTTTTCCAACAGATGCTGATGCAAAGTCAGCTTTTCAAATATACCGCCTAGTTTAGGTTCCAGGAGCATCCTTTACCAGGCCCACCTTTGGCAGCATCCGGCCAAATTTACCTGACCTGCCCTCAGCAGCCACTGGTCACCCACAGCCTGCCATTCTGGTATCTGACTCCACACCAGTTATTTTTCTGCTGGTTACTCTCCCACTTGGCTCCTTGCCACCACCAGCTCACTCTTTCAGGAGCCTCCCCTGGCAGGCCACATAGGCCTGTTCTATCAGTCTTCCATTCTCATCTCTCCTCCTGTTACCTCTGGCCCCTCTTTTTTTATCTGCCCCTTTTCATACCTCACCCCTGTTCTTGCAGGTCTTTCTCTCAGACTCCGCCCACCAGGACATTTTGGTGTCCATACAATTTTCAACTGTGTCACTATCCTGTATCAATGTCAAATTCCAAGTAAAACTAAAATATAAATGTCCATATAATAGTCATTAGTTTCCCTTTACAAAATGAGATTTTCTTTGCTCTCTTTCAGACTAGTGAAAATATGCATTTGGGGGGGGACTAAGATTTTTTCCATTATTTCATTATAATAATTGAATACACTCCCCAACTGAACCACTGATGGACCTTTATGTCAAATTTTTGAATATTCAATAAATTATTTGGTCTGGATTCAGTTCTGTGACAAATAGTAATTGTGATTCCTCAGACATTTCTTCACCAGTATGAGCCTCATATCATTTGTAACTAAGGAACACACCTGCTTTCTAGGGTTGTCAAAAGCTAAATGAACTAAGGCTATTTAAAATGTTCAGACATACATCTCATTTGTGGGGCATTTGTAACTATTATTATCATTTAATGGTGATTTCTAAGTCTACAATCTATATATAAGATCTTACCTTTATATTCTAATAGAACTTTTGAGAAGATGCAAACTCTATTTTCACTTTTATTTTCAATTCCTATTCATATTTAAGCTGTTACTTAAAATAATATTCAATAGAATAATTTCTGTGTAGTAAAGGCTTTTGTGATCACATCTACCTGAGTATATCAACATTTTCTTCTCTCCCTCTTTTTTTAAGCCATTAATATACATTGTTAGACTATACTTAAGTTGCATAGCTTAACTTGGCCTCACTTTGCACAGTGGGAGAACTCCATACATGGAAACAAACATCATAATTACAATAACTATAAAGTTAAAGGTCAAGATCCTTCAACTGGTCATCTTAAAAAGTAATCTACTATGGTTCAAAATAATTTTAACTCTGTCTCCAAAGTCAGAATTCTTAGAAAAAAATATAATCTTTGTTTCTATCAATCTCCCTCTGAATGTTAATATATTTATATGAAACCATGGCTTATTTTCTATCACACTGAGTTTTAAAACTTACTTCCTCTTAATTAGTACTCTTTCTGCTTCCTATCTCATTCTATATCAATAATTTATTGCCTTTTCCCTTATGATTTTGTAAAAATTCATTGTGCTCCATTAGTTTGTTTTAGCAATTAGTGATTTGATGATTATTTCAAAAGATGAGTTCTAGACCTTCTTTTTGGCAGTTTAAATAAACAAATGCAATGTATACATACAGATATATAAACGTACACACATAATAAAGTTTAAAAATTCGTAAAAGACACTACTGAGATTATATGTAGATTTTTTTCCTTTATCGTATGAAGAAGAAATCATTGCAGGCACATATTTTCTCACACATTCCAATCTACTTCAGTGTTTCAGTGCCTGTAACCAAGACCTATTGAAAAAAAATCACATCTTGTACTCTTTAATGGCATGTGAAGCTAGATTTCACATTCCTCCCACACTTCATCCTAATGCAAATTCTATTTCAAGGATAGTATCCTTAATACACAGTTTCAAAGGCTATGTCCCCAAGTCAAAAGAGATAGTGGTCCCACATTCAAGAGCTTTAATACTGTGATCCCAACATAACTGCAGCATCTGTTTGCTTCATTGCAGTTCTTCCTGTATACCCAGGAAAAGCCACTTCTTTGCTTTTATCCATCCTTTCACACTGCCTGGCACATACTTCCTGCGCAATATTTATCTGAACTATATTTTGTAAGCTCAAATCTAGTGTTCTCTAAGGAATATCTTTTAATGATTAGAAATGAATGTATCTACATATTAAAAGTTATCAGTGTTACAGAGTCACAGATAATTACTGCTGTCAGTGTTTATAAAGTTTATTTTCTGATTCCAGTAACCTCAAATGTGGATACCTCTCTGAATTTTAAAATTAGTTCTGTTAGTATGCTTGAAAAGAGAATTCAGTCAGTCCCAGAGAGGTGAGCAGTGGGTAAATGGCTTCAGAGAATTAGTACACTTTTTAAACACACAATGTCCTATTTCTGTCTGAACAATCAAACTTCTTATCAAGAATAAAATTTACTGCTAGAATATGAATATAATAACTGCAGGAAAATCTAGTATCTATTCTCAGTGATATTCTGTATTTCTTAGTCATAACGTATGATTAAAAGTTTATGCATTATATATCACTATGGTAGTTAAAAAAAAATCACATAATGTGGAGCTACTACTAAATCTCCAAAAGTGTTAGGGAGATAGATCTATTCAAACAAAGAAACACCAGTATTTTATTCAGGTTGAAATAATTTTGTCAAGAATGTACTGCTGCCTTCTGGAGAAAACTGTCCCTGGGTTATGTCAATATCCTTTAAGAACAAATACAAATATAAAAAATAAAAATGAAACCAGTTATTCTATAGACAGCTTTCCCATAGCATTATATATAGAAAACTATATAGTTATATAACTATATAGCTCATTATATAGATATATAGTTCTATATACATAGAACATATGTATGTAGGCATACAGCTCCATATATCTACATAGATATAGATATAAAAATATATTTAGATATAGAGCTATGTGGACTATAGATCTCTAGATATAGATCTCTATATCTAGATATCTATCAATATATCTATCTATAGATATGTATAAGATATCTATAGATAAGTTTATAAGATTATCTTTTAAGATAAATTTATAAGATATCATAGATAGATAGGTAAATATAAAGATATATTTCCATTTTAATTTGTAGTTATTTATATTTCCCTAAGACTACAGAATTTTTTACTGTAAATGTTCCATGGGTATGAGCAAAATTTCTCATTTTACTGACATCATAACTATCAATAGTTACAAAATAATATTCTGATGAAATTTTATTTTCTGGAATGAAAATTTCAGACCCACTCAAAACTTAAAATTCATATATGAAAACTATTTTGTATATTATTTTATGTGATTCATATGCTTCAAGAAGCTCATGAGTTCTCAAATACAATGGTTTTAAGGTAAATGTTTACAGGTTCTTAATATTATCCCTTTCAGAGTTGGGGTTGGAAGGGTGCCCCTTCTCATTGCTTCTGGGTATACTATGATTCACTTGAAACAAGTAGAATATGGAAAAAGTGACAATGCTCATCTAGAACACTTGTTCTTATGACATTAGCAGTCATTTGAAAACTCTATCTTACTTAAGACCAAGAGAAAACTGATCTACAGGATAAGGGCACGCATGGTAGGTTCTGTTGTTGGCATCCTACTCTTTGAGTCTCATAGTCCTAAAGTCAGATTAAGAATAAATGAAGTTTAACTAACTCTAACATAAAAATATGGAGAAACGTTCATGCTTTATGCCTTCTCAGAAATGAAACCTTGGGGCAGGAAAAATAGATGTTTCCTCTCTACACTTTCTATATTTCTAACCCACAGAATCCATAAATAAATGCAAACTTATTTTTTTACCTTTTTATTCAATAGCTTTGGGGTGATATATTATGCATAAGCACCAATCAGAGCAATTGTTTTAAACCCCAAGTCTGTAGAAAACAGAAGTCAAGAAGCAATAGATGACTAAACTAAAACAGTTCACCAAGTGTTTCAGGACAAGAAAAAAATTGATATTCAGTCTATCACCAGACATACAAATTCACTTAAAATTAGCAAATTCAACCCACCAAAATAACATCCTCAATCATGACTTTTTTAGAATATAGATTGGATTTAAATAAATATTATTATTAAAAGCAAAAACGTTGGTTATGTTAACCAGCAGAGGATATTTTGTCAGCATATTTATTTCTTTTATACTACATAGACTATATTAGATTCAGCCATGAAATTAATCATCAGTCTTTGTGGCTTCATATAAAAGGATACATGCTCACGATAAATATTAAAACCATGGTTGGTGGTTTGAGGGTTGGAAGCTTTTTGATATAGTAATTCTAAAATCAGTCTGAAAATCTTCAATCTTGTAGTAACTGTTTCATTGGGGACACCTAACTAAATTTTGGTGAGAAGAGTAAAGAACGAATTCAAGAATCAGGTGGGATGTATGAATGACCAATTTTGGGAGAAGATAGAGATCTCCATCCATCCCTTTTTGAAACACACACTGAAATAAAACCTGAAATGTAATTACAAAAGAATTTGGAAAAATAGCCCATGTTCTCTGAAATAAGAAAATATGTTAGAGTTGGATGAACAAGTAACAATGTCTTATCCTATTAAAACCTAAGTTCCAATAAGTTTATTTTAGTAATATTTTATGTTCCATGTCTTACTTTGAGTATCTTATGTGAGTTTAATCAAAATAATTATTTTTTAAATCTTTCATGATATGAATGGCCTACCTTATTGATGTTTAAGTAAATGAGGAGGAAAGGCCAGAATTCATTGGAAATTATATAAAATAGAAATACTAAAATAGTATGCTTTGGTTCAAGATTAAAAGATTCATCCATTTTCTTGACCAAAAAAATAAATGAAGAATACTTTGTTCTATAAAAATGTGATAGATTTTAGCAAACTCATGTGAAACTCATTAGTACATAAATAGTTGTAACATATGGTTTATAACTCTTAAGTCATAAGACAGTATGACTCATAATGTTTCAGTCTTATTTTCAGTATTAGAAGTATTAATACAAATTCCTCTTTTGTTTCAAATGAATTTAATTTTTTCTGGTATTATTATTTTCTCCAGTGAATCAAAGTAATTATTGATTGGTCTGTTGAAATGACTGAGCAAGCAAACACTCTGAATCTGCATATGTTCAATCACCCCCTTCATCAAAACTGACATCTTTCCCTACAGAAAAATTGAAAATGTCAACTTCGCCAAAGTCATGAAATTGTTCTTTGAAATTATTTTTCAGCAAGAGTGTAGTGTCACCTGGTATTTAACTGACATTGGAACATTTAGTTAAAAACATCAATGCCAGTCATCACCCATCAAAAAATCTCTGACTTTCCCCCCTTCTATTAAAGTAACTTCTATTAAAGTGATTATTACTCAGATAATGCAACTGAGGCAAAATATAAATAGGCAGACACAAACTAGGGGGAAAATGAATCTGAAAGAAGGGAATTATGCCTGTTTATATAAGTGGATTTAACTTTCAACCTGAAGATAACTGACAGGATATAAGGCAATGAAGGAGTCAGTTGGGATGGGGTAGTAACACCTGAACTCAGAACAAAAAGCTGCAGTCATTCTTGTTTCCAAAATCAGAGTGTGGAGTCTGGGGATTCTTTGGTGTCTGGAGCCTAATACAGGAAATAATATTTGTGTTAGTAAAATATTTAACATGACAGAATGTCTAAGGTTTTGTGAGGTGATAAAAATAGGGAGAAGCTATACCAGAATAGACTAGATTGATCAATAGATGGCAGTAATTGTGTATATTTTTATTAGGTCATGAATTTGGCTTTTCTATTACGAAATGTTAATCAGGCATTTGTACACACTGAATAGAATTTTTTTTTTTTTACTTAGGTACAAAAATACTTATGTCACTGGACAATATGTAGTATTAATTTTTATTATTCTTTTATTGTAACATAAAACAAACAGAATGCCATAAAAAAAGAATATAGCTTAAAGAATATTAAAATATGTGACCCATTTTTACCATTATCCTACAAGACGGAATTCAACTAACACCACAAACTCTTCATGGAGTAGTTTACCCCAATATTTCCCCCCTCTTATTAATTAACCAATATTGAATTTATAGTCATCACTGCTTTCTGTTTTATTTTGTAGTTTATTATTACATAATTTAAGTCTCTTGTTTCATATATTTTTCACTCAACCATTTTTTACTGTTACATTTTGTTTATTGAAAAAATCCAGAGCATTTTTACATAGTTTCTACATCTCCTCCAATTTGGATGCTGGGCCTATAGGTTTTTGATCCAACATGTATCTCATCACTTTGCCATATTATTGTATTTTTTAAAATCAAGAGGCACCTAAAATCTACTTGTCTTCCCCCTTCTTGTTCAAAGAAACATGAGTTAAATGAAAATAATGAATGAAAATGTGTGCATTAAAAATTGAATACACTGAAAAGATACCGACTAAAATTGACACTTTAATTATTTGTGAAAACTTTCTATTCTCAAAGAGCAGTTTTATCTTAATCACTGCGACACCATTTGTACAATATATGATGTATGTGCAGATGTGTGTGCATGTATGTATTTATGTGTATGCAATCCCCACAGGCATATGTGTACCAGTGTTTAAGAAAAACTATTACTATTTTCATAACTATTTACCACTTTATCTAGAATGACTTTATTATCTTTCTTTCCATTGAGTCTTTGGAATACTTGCTCATATTCTTCTGTCCTAAACCATCACTTAAAAAATCTGATAATAATCTATATTTCTTTATCTTGTAAATTACTATTTAGTTATTGATCAAAAAATTTTATTTTACATTGTAATCACTTTACTCTAACTAGAGTTGATTTTCTGTGTTACTCTTGTCAAAAATGATGTTTATATATAATTTCAAATTTTAAGGGAAAATTTAAAAATATTATTTTAGAGCTAGTTCTTTTACTTAGATTTGTTTTACTTATTCAAGGATTCCAGTTCTCCATATGTTGAATATCTTTGTCCTATTTAATTTTTGCCAGTTTCCCACAAATCTTGTTTTATAAACATTTGTTACAGGTGAAGGAAAACATAAGCATATTAGCTTGCAACTACAGAACTATTCAAAATACATGTGTCAAGTTCAGTGGCATAGGAAACAGCAAAGTTCTAAGTTATCATGAAATAACCTAATAAGAGTAGATTACATTAAACTTCAGTGTTTACACATAGTTTTAAAACCTAATATTGAGGAACAAACATTGGAAGAAATACTATAGGTTCATATATATACATATTACCTTTAAAAATGATACAAAAATAGTTCCTCTGAATAGTGTCTATTGGCCTTAACTGAGATACACCTTATACAATGTGGAATTAAGACAGGTCTAGCAAAATCTGATTTACTGTTCTGCCAAAGAACTAATTATGCTCCAATCGATTTTATTGACAAGAATATAGCTGATGAAAATACAGTAGCAAGGCCTGCTCTCAATTCATCAGTCTAAATATTTTAGAAATCATTGACCCAAGAAGACATAGACAACAACAATACATCAGCGTGGTGTCCGATACAAATATTTATTTTCTAATATATCTCTATACATTTCATCTCAGAAGATAGTTCCATGATTTATTCAATTTTAAGCTCTAAAATTTTTTAATAGTAATAATGTATTTTTTATCAGAAACAGTGAAAAATGCATTTTGAAAATGTTTTTGCAACTATGATGTAAACTAACCTGAATAATTCAGTAGTAAAAATGCTACTTAGAATAGTAGTCGATAATTTTTCATTTTTAGATTAGATAACATGTATGTGTGTATGAGTATGGTGTACGGGTGTGGGGGATATATGTGTGTGATTATTTCAGGACTCTAAAATGCCTCCATTTATTTACCCTGCTAGTAAGTGTAGCTACACTCAATATGAATCTCTTCTTCAAGAAACCTTGGATACAATTTGCTAGATTGCCTTACCTTTTCTCCGTTGTATTTTACTAAAGCAAACATCAGTGTTTTATTCATCCCTTATGACATAGTCAAGTGCTTTCAAGTAGGTTCCTCATTCTTCATCAGAAACTTGTGGAGATCAGGTAGGCTCACTGCATAAATCCCTCTGAATAGAAATGCTGTGGTGACCAGTCTTTCTCTCCATTTAGGATTGTGAAATAGAGATAAGCCATAACAGAATATAGTATTACACTTGTGTCACTTAAAAGTAGTATATCTCTTGCTAAAGTGAGGGTATGGTGCAGTTTTCTCTCTTCTAGAGAATTTGCACTCTTAATTATCACTAGATGATTTTTGAAGGATACACAAAGTCTCTGACCAGGTGGTTCAATGATACAAAAAGATTTTTACTTTTACAGTTTATTTCTTTATCATTTTTATGTGTATTAAAGAGGCAGAACTATTTCTCTAATAAAAATGAAAACAAAACTTTTCTGTATTTCTACAAATTGTAGATATATCGGACAAAAATAGTACTAGAATTAGCCTTTATAGTGTAGGAACTCAGCATAATGGACTCTTGCAGCCTCAACACTTCCCACAGAAAGTTCAGATTAGCTCATCAAAGGCAGGAGATCTTTGGCATAGCAAAATGAGAGTTTTTCCTGTTTTCTATGAATTGCATTATATATTAATCAGTACCCAAGTTCAACCGTGAGTATAACTCTCTGTGTCTTTGCCACATCTGTCACCATACACATACACACAGACATAGGATTCATTACTCTGGGGTCTCTTATTAACTAGAGTGAAATTGTTGGTTGCACGATGGAGAACCCAAAGTTCAAGTTGTTGTTGGAAGGATTTAGTTTCTTGCAACCATTGCACCAGCAGTCTCAGATCCTCACTAGTTACTGACTGGAAACTGCCCAGAGTCACACCTTGTGAATTTCTCCAATATGACAATTGTATGCAACTCGAAACCACAGAATTTTGCTAGCAATTTGGTCACAATCCTTAATAACTTAATCACAGATGTGATAGCTCATAAACTTTACCATGTTTGCTTGGTTCAAGAAAGTCATTAGATTTATCCAAACTTGAAGGGGCAGCATATGGAGGTATGAATACAATAGGTGGTGCTCACCTGGGAATGTTTTAGACATTTGTTTACATACTGATAAAAGGGAAGTATTTGTTAAGAACTGGTCAAATCAACTCTTCATTTTTCAGCACATTACCCATTTTGAATGGTTGTTTTCCTCAGAAGCAGATGCTGAGATGAAGTTTGGAAAGAAAAATGTTCATTAGTGGGACTCAGCAGATTGGAGTTAGAGGACTGTGATGAGAGACAAAATGAATTTGTATTACTTTTTATTATATTCAGTCCTCTTATGTGCAATAAGATTTTGCCTTGAGAACATGAAGAAGTGTGTAGATTCCCATTAGTTAAATGTATGTTTGTGCATATATATCTATGCACATGTGTATATATATATATGTATATATATATGCTTCATGTTTGATAAATTATTCTGAGTCTTTAGAAGTTGTGTCCATAGCCACTGCATCTGAGAAAAGGGACTATGTGTACACATATTTTAATATGATGATCTCTAAAGTCAGACTATCTAGTTTCTAAATTCGGGATTATGTTTCTTTAGCTATATAGCCTTTGGCAATATTCTTAACATTTTTCTAGGTTCCTGTTAAAGAAATGGAGATGATAATAATAGCTGTATTATGGGATTTGTGTGAAGATGAAATGAGGTTATCAATATAGGAGAGTTTATTATTATCTAAATATGTTATATAAATAAATGTAAGCCACTCTTATTTCCAATAGAAAATTAACATTTTGACAAAGAAGAGTTCTGAGTTTAGGAGAGGAAAATAGGATCCATTCAGCACTTTTGACTGAGCTTTTCTATTTAATATTTATAAGTGGTTTAAGCATAGCTTTTGTAGATGGGAGGAAAAAAAGATGCTGGATGGGGAGCACAGTAACAGAATCATTAAGGTTTCAGATATAGTTACCTACAGTTCAATTATGTTTCCTTCCAAACCTGTACTGCAAAAATGCACTGTTCTTTTTGAAGAAAAAAACATATATCAAAATACTTCCAATACAGATGATTTTAATACTCACTACAAACTAATCAGAGCTCACTGCTTTGGACCATCTACTAAATCATTAAAATACTTTTATTTTAGAGAGATAACTTTCTTGGGCATGTCATTTGGATTATTTAACTATTTCCCAGATTTAGTAAGTATTTTGTAGTGTTGAGTTGTAAAACATGTTCATGAGTTAGTTTCCTTATTTTCTGCTGCTTGTAACCCATGTGTGAATATGTCATTACTTACATGTATATTTATAGTTAATGATAATTAAATAAAATTTTTCATGAACATACACAGCATAATAGCCATTATCAATGACCATGTTTACAAAAGGTTACTTAGATGTAATAGACTAGACTTACCTATAGAGGAAACTTCATGGGAAGCACCATGTGAAAGCTCATTAATGATATTCTCCAAAACCAGTTAAATAATGCTCAGCATCACTGAGACTGATGAATATCTTAATTCATCGTTAGAAGGATTAATTTCTTAAAATTAGCTCTGAAAATGTGGTCATTATCCAAAAAAAGGCAGATTGGTATGGTGTCTTTATTTGATCCTGCAATTTTAGAGAAGCGATTCCAACATGGAAAAGTGGATTAGGAAGATAAATAGGTCGCTTAAAGAATAGCGACCATTAAAAGTTCTGTGTAGCTACAGCTAATTTCTTTCTAAATGCAAACTTTCTATAAGTCAAAGGCAAAATATTTTAACCTTATACTCAAGATCTTGAACATAAAATCCATATTCATGTATTTTTGTCTTTAATCACTTTGATAAAAAACTTAAATAAGGAAAAAATTTACCTGAAAATCTTTGAAATTAAGAAATCCTAAGTTCAAAATTGCCATTTTAAGAAAAATATATTTGAATAAGATTTGAATTCAAACTTTATATCCAAATAAGAGTTAAATTAAAACTGAATAACTCAGTGAAAACAAATTCAGGTTGGCGCTCAGGAAATTGGGTTTTACTGTAGGCTCTGCCAATAGCAGAACCAAAAACACTGATCAAAAAATATATTTCAGTTTCTTTTTCTAAGTTGGGGATCCTAGTTGTTTTTATCCTCACAGAGTATTCTAAGCATCCTATAAAGTAAAAAGCATGTTATGGGGAAACGCGCATTGTAAAATAAATAGGAAAATCAAAGACAAAATTGTATTTGTAAAATAAATTTGATTTTATGTAAATAGAAAGGACTGTACATCTGAAAATAGGTAGTTTTTTAAAGAGATGGTGAATATTTGAGTGACTTTTCTAATGCATACATTTTAATGTTACTAAAACTATAGCCTAAATCAATGTTTTAATGGGATTACCACTTGCCCTGAACTTTATAAAGTTGGAAGTATTATGTTAAAGGAAATTCATTATTATGATGAGAGGAAGTATAATTAGAAAAGAGAATGAAGTTTAAAATCACATCAGCATTGATTTAAATTCTGTCTGTTAAAAATTAACTGTGTTCCCTGAGTCAGAATGTTTCATTGCCCTAAGCTACAATTCACCATTTATAAAATGGCAATAAAAATGAGTCATTAACTAGTATCATTTATGTTATTCTGTCAATAGTATCCTGTGCATTGTATCCAAGACTTATCTCATTTTGTTTCCTAAATTTCTAAGAATGAATTCAATTTCAATAGAAAATTTCAAAATTAAATTTAATATAATTAAGGAAACAGACGCTTTCCTTCTTTTCTTCATTAGTATCAATCATATTAGCCCTTTGTCCACGTGGGGTATTATTTTTAGTATTTACAATCTAATATGATACACAATTTTGTTATCTTAGATTTGGGAATAATTATATTTGCCTATGCCATAATTAGGAGAACAAATTGAAGCTGAAATGAGATAATGTGTGTACCATGCTAGGCTTAAAGCAGATGCTCCCGGTACTAGTGGGAGGAAAGAGGCAATCTTTATTAATTCACTAAGGTATTTGCCACTAAAGGGACTCCTGAACCATCCATTGTATTCTGACTAAGCAACTAGAGGTAGATAACAGCCATGTATAAAAAATACCTGAAAAAACAGTCAAGTACAGCTTTGGATAGAATAATTTCCTAGATTTTTTGGTTTAGTGTTATCATATGATATGTACACTAGTTTCTGAATCACCTATAAAATAAAGAAGACAAATGTTTATTAAATGTGGAAGCTATATTCTGTTCAACAATGGCATAAGTTTCAAAAATGTATAATGTATTAATTTTGAAAGAGCTAAGTTATATTTTCTCTACAATCATAACTTTGCTAGATTTTGCCAACCAAATTCTGTTATATTAAAGCAACAATGTGGATTAAGGAATTCATCCAATACTATGTCCTACTACTGTTTCTTTTAGAGATAAATATAAAATGACATTGGACAGCCTATTACAGCCTATTTCTATTATTCAGTAATAGAAATATGAAATCAGAAAGTGGAAAGTGGGGAAGCAATAGCTGATCATCTCCTGACATACCTAACACTTTTATGGGCTCATTTGAGCTCAATAATTCTTAATAGTTGTACCTATTCTGTTTTTGCATTGAACTAAAATGTGAAACTGAAAGTATAAAATAAAGCTTAAAATGTTCTCATAGTTTACTGGAACTTGCTCTCCTTTTTGTGGAACAGTCCTATATCTGGGGAAATATTTTCAATATACTAGATTGTGCTTATGACCATTGCATTTAGAAAATATGCTGTGGGGAAGAAAATAATATGACTATCTGCTCTCCACTGCCATCTATGAACATTTCTTCATCGAAGGGCATACAACTGTCATTTCTACAGTTATTCACAATAAAGTGGTGCTATCCATTCAAATTAATAACCAAATCCACATCTTTAAAACTGACCCAGTGAACCTGTTACTTGCCCATCTGTTGGCAAAAGTAAAGGGGATTAAGAACAGCTAGAAAAATTCAACTGAAAATCATATTACTACCCTCCCTTTACTACTCTTTCTATACTGGTTTGCATTAATTAACTGATTCAGTGTAAGTGGACCAAACATTTGATTTATGCATTATATCCGCTACATACTTTGCTAGACTCTGAAGGAGAGTCAAAGATGACTCATATCACCTAGTCAATCTTTGAGAATTAGAGAAGAATATAAATACTGGAATACTAGACAGCATAAAATAATCTCCATTCCAGAAATTTCTGAAGAGATTAGTCAGGATTCAGAAAATAAGAAACCATTCATTTAGAGGTAAGAAAATTTCTGTAGAAAGGATTTAAAGAAAGAAATTAAAATGACTTTGAAAAGTAGGAAGAGTTTCAATCTCTAAGAATGAGGAGATAATGAACTTTAGAAGGAAAATGTAGTATGCATGAAATGGTTGATGTGGAAACAACATACAACCTACAGAGAGTCATGGGAAACAAAATATTGGGAGCAAAGGGGAAGTGAACCTTTGTCAAATGATCAATCAAGAATAAAAATTCACCTGAACTCTGAATAAAAAGGAAGCATTTTTAAAGTTTTGTTGATATGTAAGTAGACTATGATGGCATATCTCCAATGTTGCCAGAGTAATTCTAGCTTACAGGTGTCTATATACCTTTATCTTGCTCTCCCTTATTATACTAGTGTGTCTTTCATTCTCTCCTCCCCCACCTCTCTCTCTCTCACACACACACACACACATACACGACTCATGACTTCATGTACAACCCTGTTTACAGAGGCATATATAATGAAAATTTGAAGTCTCCTGCCAAATGACAACAGGAAGAAGCTTGAAATTATATCTTCAGAAACAATCAAGTTTCCATATATGTAACCCCACTCAACAGCTTGTAGTTAAGACACGTGATCATATCCTAGCAGTAAAACTCATAGACTCTGATTCTCAGAAACTGTAAATAATAAGTATTCATTATTTTTAAGGTGGCACATATTTGGATATTTATTATGCAGCATAGTTAATAGCTACTATGATGGATGGACTTTGTAGCATAAAGTTATTCATGTGATAGTAGCATTCTGAGCATATTGAAAGAGAAAGATGTAGAGATATAGAAAGATATAGACAAATTTTAGTAATTCACTAGGTACTAAGTTCCCTGCTGTATACTCATTATACAACGCTTATTAAAGGAATAAGGTATTCTTTGATGAGAAGTACTAATTGTAATCCTATTTTATAGAAACAAATCATCAAGCAATCTGTCAAAGATCACAGTTTCTATGGGATGAGCCCAAATCCAAACCCCTATTTGTTTATATAAATAAATGCTGGTTGAATGAATTAATAAATATATCTGCATATTTCATGTCTGATTATAATGTCCCACTAACACTTTTCACTTGTCTTTAAGAAAATATAGAAAGATATTGAATTATTCTTAAAAACATTTTTCCACATGGTTTCCATATAAGTAAAATCAGAGAATGGTTGCCAAGAAGGTTCATGGTTTCTCATCCTTCACTGATCCAGAAGTAAAGGACTCATAGTGCAAATCTTAGCAAAAAACTGTCTTTATACTATGGCCTCTTATGTATGAATGATTTCTGAGAAGTGCTTGCTTTTGACCTCTTTTGAGTTTTTTTATGCAATAAGTGTGGTAGAAAAATCACTGTAGGAGAAAGTTTGAACTCCTGAAATATTATGCACTTCAACATAGCTTAAAAAAATGTCTTCAGAGGAGAGACAAGCAAGGGTGAAATAAAACTCAAATGGGTAGAGTGAGGGAGTGGGCAGGGAAAAGGTGAAAAAAAGAAGCAACAGTAATTAAGAACAGCAGCAAAAACAAATTCAATTGATATGATGAATTTGCAGTTAAATATATGGAGATTAACATTAATAGTTCATGAAAGATCCCAACAGATTGTCGTAAGCTATAATTTTAGAGATGTCATAATGCAGATGCCAATGCTAGATTGCCTGAGTTTATTTTGTATCTTAAATCTGCCCTTTATGAACCAGAGGATCCTAGAAATTAAATTCTATGCATCTTTTTCAGCTGAAAAAATGAAATAATAATTATGCTTAACTCACAAGGTTATTGAAAAATTTAATGAGTTGAAATCCATTTAGCATTTTCATGAGTGACTAGAATAGATTAGCCCCTACATAGTCCATTAACCAATACTAGTTGATATTATTATTTTATTTTTTGACTAAATCACCCCACCCTAATTGGTATACAAAATTAGATGGTGGGGAGATAGCTTTTCAGGGCAGGTTTTTTTTGTAACATGTGTGAAATGAACTCTTGAAGGAGATTCACACTTATATAGATTTTAATTGGGTCAAGAAATGAGAACAATAGGTCCATTAGTTAGATACCATGAATGACCATAAACTCTAATTCAATCATAACTTCATGAAGCAAGATGAGGAATATCCATTCTTGACTGGAATTTACATTTTAAAAGTAACTAGATCATTGTAAAAGAAAGGTTTTTTGAAATCAATATAAATAATATTTTGTTTATAGTTAAAGAAAAACTAGAGTGATTTGAAAAATGATTTAGAAAATGCCCATAATGGCATAAAATATTCAATGACACTGTAAGCATGTAAAAAACTACAGAGTGGTTATAAGTAATAGGTACCTTTTGAAGATGGATTAGGAGTAACTTTCTCAAAAATGGAATTGTTTAGCAATGAGAATAAAAATAGATATCTTTTACTGGATACATGTACAAAGTACTGTGTTAAGAGCTTATTTTCTCATTTCAACTATACAAAAACTACATGTTAGGTAATAATATTATTTTTCTCCTACATATGAAAAAAATTGAGGTTGTTTCCAGATTGTTCTAGAGACTACTTCTTAATGTAGGTTTTATTTCAACACAAGATGATACCATAGTCACTAAAATGATGTACAACTATATCTCCAAATGCTTACATATAGACTCTTAACCAAAAGTAGACAAGGAGATGGTTGCTGGAGACTGAAAAGAAAACTAATAATGAGATGTGAAGTTCTGAAATATCAGTGTGCAAAAATAAGGGGAAGAAAGAACTTGACATCAGTTTGGCTATTCTTGCAGCTAAAGAATAATTAGCATATAGAAAGATGTGTGAAAAATAGCATATCTTTCATACTTGAAATTTTACAACAAAAGTATTCATAAACAACATTTGTTAAGAAATACATACAGTGCCATGCTAATTATTTAAAAGAGTTATAATAGCTCTTAGTCTATGAGGAGGATATTTATTCTCATTATCCTCATTTTGCAAATGAAGACACTGAGCTTTTAAGACTTTAAGTGATTAGATTGTATAGTTAATATGTGAAGATATTATAGGTCAAAGCAAGACCTGTATCAATATAAGGTTATTGTAGTCAACTGTCAGATTGGCCATCCTATTATTCTATATCCATGTATTTTCTGTTTTTGAGTTTCATAACCACTTTGTATAGTACCTAATGCAAAAACTGACATTCAGAAAGGGCAACCTTAGATATATACCTAATATTCAAACTCAAATTTGACCAGAATAATGGATAGTGGTACATGAAATGCACAAAAAATAAATTTCAGAGTAAAAGATTTTCCAAAGAAAAGTATGAACTTCTTGCATGGCTGAAAGACTGTTCTCAGTTATGGACCAAATGATATCCTTTTGGTATGTTCTCTATCCTGAGTAGTTGTTTGTTTCTCATTGAGATCATTTTATATTTTTGATCTGGGAACTTACAGGTACCTTCAATCATGAACTCATTAAACACAGTATTTATAAAATAAAAGAATTAATCAGCATTAGTTATTTTAATCCAAAGGAACAGAACAATAATTAAAAAACAAGTATAGCAAGCTTATAATGCATTAAAACAGTTCATCTAAGAGTCTGTAGAAGATTCTATTGCTTTTAATGCCATGCTACCTGTCACTCATTGATAAATGAAATGAATACAATCATAACAGACCTAACCTCACCAGTAACGAAAATATCCAAGGAGAATGAAAAAAGAGAAATAGATGATTCCTCCATAGGGAGATAAAAGATTTTCTTGAGATCAGAGTGGGTAGATCAACAGTAGGAGAAAGGAGTGGTATTACTCATCTTGTTGGTAGGGATTTTCCTGATGCCCATCTAATAGACATGCCTCTTTTTCATTTTCAAATTTGTGAGGACAACTGAAATTTGTGGAGGACACTACTGTGTCTGACAGATTACTGAAGGTTGATTACGACCTTCTTTGCTAGGTAACTCTTTATTGACTTATTTTTTTTTAGATTTTTAAAAAATTTTCGAGGCCAAATTTGCCGCATCATATATCATTTAGAAGTATAGGATCACACCCTCAGGTGTATGTTACCACATCACATTCACAACCAAGACACGCATAGTCCTCCAATAGTCATTGAGCCTCGGCCTCATCTGCTCTCTCCCTCACTTTCTTCTCTCCCTCTGCCAGTCTCAATTCTAGTGTCAGATATTTTAGAGTTTTTACTGGTTTTATCCAACTCTTTGTTTTGTTTCTCTAATATTGCAGATGTAAGTGTCACCATCTTGTATTTATCTTTCTTCATCTGTCTTATTTTACTTAGCAAAATTCTTTCCAGTTGATTGTTTCTGAAATGCTCTATTATCAGTAATAAGCCTGACCAGAGACTAAAAAAAAACACTTGACCTAATTTGTTCTTGCTTTCTATTTTTGTTAATAGTGCTGATTTTTCACTGAGTTTTTATTGCAGAATTCAAATTTCAAACTACTTTATAAAATAGTGATATATACTATATATTAAAATTTTTGCTAAATAATGCTATATAATATATACCTTTAAAATTCTGCTATATAATATGTAACTTAAAATAAAAATGTAATGCAAAACATAAGGGAAGACAAATGGGATTCATTTGTAAGTTAATGTTACCATACTCTAAATGTTTTTCAGAAATAGGAATACATTCAAATTGTCTTTTCCTCCTACAATTATATTAGACATAATAATAGATTATTTCACTTGGGCTAAGTAGACACTTCTAAATGTATAATACTGGCTGAGTAAATAAGCCTCATTTACTGTCTCTGCTCTCAGTCATGTTAAAGTATCCCAAGCACATAATTAGTCTTGCATAATTAACCAAGAAAAACTTTGGGTAGTAAAATAGGGAATGTCAATTGTCTGAAAAGCTATATTAACAGTTAAGTTTGGGAGTGACATAGAATCAATAATTTTGTATATCTCCCAGCAGTTTCTTTTTGTAAACAAAAACTAAGAAAGTTGTCCTACTGCTGAATCAAAGTTGACAACAAAAAATCTTCAAAGGAAATCATAGGTAAACTGGAGCAAATATTTTGTAAAGCATGGATATTCCACATATTGAGGACATTCATGATGAGTTATTCAATATTTGTGCTGCTAGGGTATCTTTGAGAAGTAATAACTTCCAGAAAATCACTTTTTAAAGTAATAATTAAAACAAGTGCATTTACAAAAAAAGTGAATCTAGACTAATCTCTCATACTATGCAAGAAACAACTCAAAATGGATAAAAGACTTGAATATAAAACCCAAAACCAAAGAATACATAGAGGAAAATATGGGATAAATATTCAAGATTATACCTCAGAAATCTTTTAGAAAAAACATCTACAGGTGCTAAAAAAAGCAAAAAGAAACCCACTGAATGGGAAAAAAATTGTTGCTCTTCATGCAAGTGATATGTCTGATATCAAAGATCCATAAGGAACACATGAAATTAACAAAAACAAAACAAAAAGCTCACTCAAAAAAAATGAGGGAAAGGGCTAAAAAGATACTTCTCGGAAGAGGAAATGCAAATAGCCAATAGGTATATGAAAAATGCTCCGTATCACTAGTCATCAGGGAAATGCAAATTAAAACCACAATGAGATATCATTTCATGCCAGTAAGAACGGTCCATATTAGAAAAAAAAAAAAAAAAGGCAAACACAAATGCTGGCATGGATGTGGTGAGAAAGGAAAACTCTTACACCACTGAGGGGAATGTAAACTGGTCTAGCCACTATGGAAAACTGTGTGGAGGACCCTCAAACTACTGAGAATGAAACTGCCATTCCACCTAGCAATTCTACTTCTGGGAATCTACCCAAAGGATACCAAACCACTAGTTCAATAGGACACCTGTACTCAGATATTTATTGCAGCACTATTTACAATAGCTAGAATATGGAAACAACCCAAAGAGCCTCAAACAGATGAATAGGTCAGAAAGCTGTGGTACATTTACACAATGGAATATTGTTCAGTATTCAAAACCAATAAATATGATGCATTTGTGATAACATGGATGACCCTAGAATGAATCTTGCTAACTGAAATAAGCCAGAAAGAAAAAGAGAAATACTGGATGATCTCACCTATACGGGGACATAGGGAAAACAAACAAAAAGACAAAATCTTAAAATTAACAAACTGACAGCAGAATTAAAGTATAAAGCAAAAGAGAGCCAGCAAGGGTGAAAGTTAGGGAAGGATGAGCACAAGAGATTAAGAGGACAGTTCATGGATGACAAGGTGGTGAGAGAACCTCAAGAAATACAAAGCTGTAAAAAAATATGTACACATGCATGCAAGTAAAATATAAAAATTAAAATTAAAAAACAAGTCCATTTACAAAACTTATTGCTCTTTTATAGCTATCTTTATAAAGTAAAAGATTTACAGAATCCACTAGACAAATATGAAAAGTGTTTCTCCTGCTAGACTAGCTGAACTGGAAACAAAATAGGAAACAATGTCAAAAATACCAAATTAAAAAAAATATTGAAGAATGAGAAATAAAATATGTATATTTCTCCATCGATGATAAGTTTATATTTTTAAGTCATTTATTTATTTGTTTGTTTGTTTTAGTTATAAAAGTTTCTGGAATGTGATGTTCTCTATTGACTCTATTAGAGTCAAGATTGTGGGGCACAGGCTGAGTGAACACCAGTCAATATTTCTTAATGACCAATTATAGTCCTTCAGCATTTTCTATTACACAAGTATGGGTACAGTTAGAAATGGTATAAATAGTTGATAGTGAGAGCTAAGTTAGAAAGAGCAATATAAAAAGGGAAAATGAGCTTCTACCTTTAATCTCAAATTTGAGCAAATGTAAAGAGACTAAGGTCTATAATTTCTAGCAAAGGGAAGTCCATTGATTTATTCATCATAATTTAATTAAAAATATAGCATTGGTCATTACAAGTATCAACTCTGGAACACACTGAAAAGATCTAAATATAGCTTCTCTTAATAACTGGTTTTAAGGCAAATTAGTGAGTTTTTTTACCTTCTGTTCATTAATTTTTAAAGTAGCAAAAAGAATAGTACCTATCTTATAAGATTTTTATAAGGGCTGAGTGAAGTTAACTATGAAAAGTACTTACCAAAATATGTGGCACAAAAATAAATGCTCAAGAAAGGTTAATTATATTAGCTAACAATACTATTGTGTAAAATTTACACAGACTCTCATTCCCTTTGAACCTATTTCCTTTCATTATTCATTCACTTGCAGTTCTGAAATCTCTCCCATAGTTATAATACTTTTCAATCTTCTGTCTCCTATTTTCTTTGGGAGTCAGACAACCCTTGACATGTGTTACTTCATGCCTTATTTTACATCTTGTCTTCCCTCTTGTTACACACTATCCCTAAGTGACCAACTGCCTACTACCTCTTCAAAAGGGAAGAGAGGCCTTTGCCTTCTCTTTCCCCACCTAATGTCAATATGGATGTGACTCTCATTTTGCTGATTTGTAACTAGAACTCTGATTGCAGATAGGCTCATCATGAAACAACAAGGTGATGCTTAAGATACAAATAACTAGGATTACAACAGAAAAACAAATGTTATATTCAACTATGCTATAACAATAACAGCAAAAGTAAAACAAAGTTTAAAACAGAAAATTTTAATTTCTTTCTTTCTTAGATTTCATAGACACCTTGGAGATAGAAGGCTTTGCCTGACATTAATTTTAATCACAATTTCAGACTGATGAAGGATCTACATTTGGAACTGTTAACATATAAAGTTAACATATAATGAATAAGGAAATAGCTATCACATGGAAATGGCAAATACATTTCTGCTTACATTTCATTAATGATAGCAAGACATATATCCATAACTAGTTGCAAAGGGGCTCAGGACTTCTAGCTATTATTTGCTTGCAATATTAATGAACAGAGCTAATGTATGCAAAATTATAAACAAACACAATAGACAATGGACTCCTGAGAATGTAACATTTACTTCATGAATCTCTACATTTACTCTTTTGGACAAGGACTTGTTCACAAGCTATAGATTAAATGCTTTTGTGATGAGTAAATAAGTAATCTCAGATATTGGTTTATAAAATGAATACAGTTGTTGATTATGCTAACAGCTGTATATAATGCTGATAGAATTAACAGTTTTAAAAGAGTCTGGGTATATAGAATGTCTACACACATATTTTTAAAATATTTTGAATTAAAATTGTTCAATTCCAACTTGAGATTATTGAGGTTTTTTGTTTTTTTGGTTTTTTTCCCCCTAATCTTGTACTATACAATGTAACATAACTATCTTGAGACAGCCAGAGCTAGCTATTTGATCTTCTGAAATTATTCTAGATTTAAATGGCTCAACTTGCTACACTAGAACACTTATATTCAAAGCTGTTAATAATATATACTGTGGTATTATGAAGGTATTTAATGTTTTTTCTCTATAGGATATTAGGTGTCATGTTAGCACACTGCTGTGATCAATGCTTTGAGTGGATGTTTTCTCTGCTCTCCCCAATAATACACACCTACTTCTAGACTTTTAACATAATTTTTGTTTTTCTGTTTGCTTTTTTCATTTCTGGGAGAATTTGTAGCATAGTAGAAATAATGAGTTTCTACTTGTGGCTTTATTACACAAGATTTTGTACTCCTACACTTGACCTTACCAAAGGAGCTATGAATGACCAGAAATATATTGAAAATACCATGAATGAATGCAGCATTATTATTAAGACTAAGTATTGATGGAGAAAAATTACTATTATTAAAAAAAGGTTGTTGATTTAAGAATCTTAAAAAATCTCTAAGTTATGATAAAACAATATGAAACAAAACACCTTTCTTAAATAATGCAATGACAACATATGCATTATAACATAAATTTTAAATTATGAATCATTCTGTCTTTTGTGATTACTTTATAGGCCACAATTACAATGTGTTGTGCCAAATATTTGAACTTTTTTCTGTATTCTATTCTGCTTCATGGTTCTAGATTTCTATCTTTGTGCAATCATCATGGCATCTACATTACCACAACCTTGTAATAAAGCATTTATTGAGCTGTTTCAGTGCTATTTTTCTTCAAAATTATTTTTTAGTATTTTCACCTGCATTTTCATATAAATTCAGGAATTTTGATTTTTATTTTTTTAAACAAATTGGAGATTTTGTTTAGAATTACTACTAGTTTACAGATCAAGTTTGGCAAAAGTCAAAATCTTTGTAGTGATATTAAGTCTGCCATTCTTTAAATGTTGCATTTTTAAATTTATTTTTTTCTAGTTTTAAATGATGTTTAATAATGTCCTTATATATTTCTTTTATAAAATAATTCCAGATATTTATTCAGGGATAATTATAACTTCATCTATGTGGTAAACTGTCTTTGAGACTTAAAATGTGTGTAGGGAAAATATATCATAGAAGAATGGATGACTTTTGGGAGGGATTCTAGTCCCTCACAGGACTTGAAAAAGAGAGTTTTGTTCATTAGGTAACTAGAAGTGCTATAGTATGAATCCAAAGCCATGTAGTAACTGGTTTAACTAACTAGTTAAACCAATATATGTCAGATTATATTATTCAAATTTTCATGATTGTTATATGACATAAAAAATTCAATTATAAAGTATGTTAATCATAATTTTACTCAATGTCCAAGTTACTCTCTGAGTGCTATTTCTTGCTAAGGGATATATTTGAACATTTTCTTTTTTATAAAACAAGAAAATAGTAAAATAATATATTGTCATCTTATAAGTTATATATATAACTTTATGAGTTCTGATATACTTACAGTACTTTCCTAAATACTTAATTTTCTGAGAGACTTGAAGCCTTTTGATAAGAGGTCTCTAATTTAATATCATATAATAAGTAAAAACAACATATATCTAAAGACAGGCTACATTAATACCAAAAAAAAATAACATCTTTAATACTCATGGGGATACATTAACAAATTCACTAGAAGTTTGAACTGGATTGAGAAATAATATGATTATAATGGTAAGAAATGCTAAACTCTTTAAGTTTAAGTTCTGAAACAAGTCCTACAACTGCTCATTTCTTTGTTTTTTGAAAGAAAAGGAAATGATTTTCTGCAAAATATGAGCAGTTGATGAAGAAAATGAAAACAGAATTAGGCAGATAGAATGGTGGTATAAATAATTGGACATCTTGATATTTTAGGGAAAAATCTACCTTCAGTGTGAATATACACAGTTATATATACACAGAATATACACAGTTATATATACACAGAATATACACAGTCTTCAGTGTGAATATACACAGTTACAGGAATCAATATTAAACAAATAAGAAGGGTCTAGAAAGCATATGGGGTTGTTTAGTGAGGAAAAGCATTGAAATAACTTTGAGTTATTTTAATTAAAAATATTTTAAAAGGAACAACAGTTAATAAAATAAATCAATGTGTTATATATATATATATTCAGAATGAAATACAAAATGTCTTAGTGCTATGTTTATATGAGCTGGACTTCTGTTAAGAGAAAAGTCCCTTACTATTTCTGATGAACACTTGTTGCTGTGGTATGTGTTTTAAGATTTTATATCACAGGGTCACTGGTTTGATTTATACAGGTCAACACTCATAGAAAGACATTATGATTGTTCCAGATCTTGTGAGTTTCTGCAGTTCTAGCTTTTTTTTTCATCAAATACTCTAAGCAGGTAGCAGCATTGTATGATGAAATGAAATGGACTTGGGTTAAGAAAAAGATTCCAGTGAATCTGTTAGCAGTTTGTACAAAATAGTAGTTTGTCCTTAGGCAAGTCATATGAATTTCTGGACTTTTATTTGTTGTGAAATGAGGATATTTCTTTGAAAATAAATATATAAATAAAAAATCCTATGGCAAATTGTATTTACTGGATGATATAATATAAATATGATGGTCAAGGAATTAGTCTCACTCTCAGGAGACTCCCTTCAATCTCAAGGAATTTCTTGTGGTGAGTAGATTGCATGGAAATAACAACGAGAAAGTCACACATTTTCCATCAGCAAGCTCTCCTGCTGAGAATGACTTAATTATCACTTGGGTTTCCTGATGAGTCTCAGTTGAAGTTTGATGAAGTCCCTATGGTTTCAAAATTCACTCTCATCATCAAAAAGCTGGTATTTTCAGCATGTCATAGTTTGAGTTTAGCGCACTTGATAATATAAAAAGCCTGCAAATAAATAACCCATCCACGATGCTCTGTTTTCTTATTTCCCTCAAGATTAGAGGCTGTAGAAGAAAACACAAACCCACTTGTAATCTAAAAACCTTTCCAGGAAGTGAAACAAGTCTACCTTAGTTAGGCCAGTCTATCTTTCACAAAAAAACAAAAAACACTTGCTGATTAAATGTTTATATCCATTGTAATACAAATAGGGAAAGAACAAGTAAAACTATTATTATATGCAGATGATATGATACTTTGTATAGAGAAACCAAAACAATCCACAGAAAAAATGCTAGAAGTAATAAACCAGTTCAGTCAGGTAGATGGCTGTAAAATCAACACACAAAAGTTAGTCACCTTCTTATATTAAAAAAAAAAAAATAAAGGAAAGAAACAGAAAAAGTAAAGGAGAAGAAATTAAAAAAAAAAGCACTCCATTCACCATTGTGCCAATGAAAATTAAATATCTGGGAATAAACCTTAAAAAAAGGCCTATATAAAGTAAACTATAACACATAATAAAAGAAGAATGAATCTTAAATGAACGGAAAGACATTCAGGGCTCATGGGTTGGAAGAATTAACATCAAAATGACCATCTTGCCAAAAGCAAGTTGTAGATTTAAAGAGATCCCAATAATAATCTCAAAGTCATTTTTCAAAGATACAGATCAAAAATTACTGAAATTCACATGGAATAATAAAAGATCATGAACAGCCAAAGCACTCCTGACCAAAGAGAGAACAGAGATTTTCAATTCCAAACTTCAAATTATGTTACAAAGCCATAATAATTAAAACAGCATAGTACTGATAATAGAATAAAAACAGACACACAGACAAATGGAACAGAATTGAATGCCCAGAAATAAAGCCAAACAAGTAGAGTTAATCATTTTTTTTTTTGACAAAGGGGCCAAAACCATACAGTGGAACAAGTTCAGTGTCTTCAATAAATGGTGTTGGGGAAACTGGACTGCTACAAGCAGAAAGTGAACCTAGACAACTCCTTCACACCATGTACAAAAACCAACTCAAAATGGATAAATATTTAGATGTAGGGCAGGAAACCATAAAATACAAATAAGAAAATATGGGCAAAACAATCTAAGACTTACATTTCAGAAGCCTCTGAAATGTAATGTGGGGAGTGGAAAAAGAAGGTTGCCTGCTGAACAAATCCTCACAAATATGAGGAACTATAAATTCCTGCCCGCCGGAGTAAAGCATAGATATCAGGAAGCCCTGTAAACTATATCAGTTTAGATAATAAAGTCATCTTACAGAGGGTCTTGTGATCATCATCTATCCTAAATAAGCAGACCCTACAGAAAGCTAGCCCCCAACAGAATTGACCTTAAGCAAAAGACTGTTGTACCTGCTGAACTGTGTTACATGAATTGTATAAAAGTGGTATGAAAAATAAACTCGTGGCCAGCTGATCAAGAGAAAAGCCGTTGTGCCCTCCTGCCCAATAGATTTTCTTGATCATCTTGATTGCAATCCTCACCCTTTCTCTCAGTCACCGTTCCCCACCGCAGCTGGACCGCGGCATTTCAGGACACATCTACAGATGCTAAAAAAAATAAAGGAAATCATAAACAGCTGGGTCTACATCAAGTTAAAGTAGCTTCTGTACAGCAAAAGAGACAATACCAAAACAAACAAACAAAAAAACCCCAACTAAATGGGAAAAAATTCTTCGACTTACACACAAAGGATAAGGGTTTGATAATAAAGATCTACATAGAACTTACACAACTCAACAAAAAGTCCAGTCAAAAAACAGGAGAGAGCTTAAAAAAAAAAACAGCTCTCAAAAGAGGAAATACAAATGGCCAATAGACATATGAAAAAAATGCTCAACATCTTTAATAACCAGGGAAAGGTAAATCAAGATCACAATGAGATATCATCTCATACCAATAAGAGTGATCCATAGTGCAACAACAAATGCTGGCGTGGAAGTGGAGAGAAAGGAATACCTTTACACTGCTGGTGTTATGCAAACTGGTCTAGTCACTATGGAAAGCTGTGTGGAGGATACTTAAACTACTGAAAATGGAAATATCACATGACCCAGCAATCCCACTTCTAGGAATCTACCCGAAGTTTACAATAACTCTAATTCAAAAAGACACCTTACTTGACTGTTTATTATAGCACTATTACAATAGCCAGGATATGGAAACAACCCAAATGCCCCAAAATTGATGAATGGATCAGAAATCTGTGGCTTATGTCCACAATGGGATAGTATTCATCAATCAAAAAAGACAGAATACATCAGCTGCGACACCATGGGTGGAACTAAAAGGAATTATGCTAGCAGAAATAAGCCAGAAAGTAAAAGAGAAATAGTTTCTCTTATATGAGGGATATAGGGAAAACAAACAAGCTGACTAGAAACAAAGAACTGAAAACAGAACTGAAACATAGAACAACTGAAACATAGAACATAGAAAGGACACAAACTGAAGCATAGAGCAAGAGGGGAAATTCATTCAGGGTTGGGATGGGCAAAAAGATTGAGATGGTGGTTCGTCAGTGATAAGGTGTGGGACAATCCTGGAGTAGACAATGATGCCAAATAAAATATAAATCATAAAATTAAAAATTAAATTAAATAAATATTTATCTCAATTTTATGTTTGTTCATTTCTTATACTGCTGTTTCATTCTCCAGTCAAAGCAACTTCACTGCTTAGAAACTTTTCTTCTTCAGAGATAACTACTAAAATAAATTCTTCCAGAGTGACTTTTTAAATTTTTAGTATGCTTTAGGATGTGAGTGCTAGAGATAGAATGGACTACTTTTTTCTCTTTATAAAGACAATGATTCAATTTTAAAACCTACTTAGGAATTGCCCCAAATCTGAAACAAGTACGTGTTTGTAAAAGTCTTCAGCAAATAAACCTCAGAGACATTAAAGTTAACAAAAAATATTTAAAAGATATATAAAAAAAGAAAGGCGTAAAAATAATTTCACATCATCCTTGTGGGAGTTGAACATCTGTTCTTGATAGTTTATCTCAGAAGTACTGACTTGGGGTCTTCTATAAGATATGTAAAAATGGTTTTCATTTCTGCATAAAAGCTGCATAACAATTATTTATATTGTGCACCTGAATTATCAAACACATTACCAGAGTTACTGAGATAATCTGTTTCAAAGGAACATAATCACATGCACTTTAGGATAGCATTTGTCAAAAAGTAGTCATCTTTGGTGTAGCTTTCAACGAATTTTTGAAAATACCTGTCGTGTCATAGGAAAATAGAGAAGGAACAGGAGCAAATAGGTTTTTATAGTTTCTCTTTACCCAACCAGAACTTTCTTTTTCCATTTAAGAAATATAGTCTTGCTAAACTATGTACCTCAGTAGTTGTAGTAAAAGAGAAATCTTTATATACCATTGGACTAACATAGCTTCCACCCAATCTTGTTCATTGTTTTCTTTCATTTAAAAATCTCAATACTGTAAGCTTCAGCCTATGAAGTGGCTGGGGCTAGGGATCATGGTTCCAGTCCTGCTTGGGGTAACACAAGCAAGACCCAGTCCCCAAAAAATAACTGGATGTGGTGGTGTGCGCCTATAATCCCAGCTACCTGGGAAACTGAGACTGGGGATTGCTTCAGTCTGTGGTACCCCGGGCAATGTGAGCCTGTAGTTCCATGGGCAAAAGTGTGAAACTTAGTCTCAAAAAAAAAATAATAATAATGAAATAAAATAAATATAAATAAAGAAAAGTCTCAATACAATGTCAAATGAATGCAGGCTTTGGCAAGATCAACAAATATCCAGTTTAGTGTATTTCTCCCTTTTCAAGAAAATAAGATGTGGAATAACATTAACAGGTGAAAACATTTATCACCACCACTTTTATACTTATAAAAAGTTTAAAATAGAAAATAAATACTGGTCATAAAATAAAATCTACATTATGAAAGAAATGTAATCATCACATTTTATGTTTTAATGGCATAAAAGTGTTCATTTTATCTTAAGTAAAATAATGACAAAGTAATATGAGTCTAGTTTATGTTGATATATACATGGTATTTTTATGTAAAACAATAGTTTTGAATTTCCCCCCTTATTTTATTTTCCATTTTTCTATAATATTACATATTCTTTCTAAAGGTAAAAAAAAATAGTAAAGGACTCTGAGGCACAGAATAGACATGGTATTTCAGGTCTCTGCCAAGTTTATTGCAGTTTTGTTTGATCTAAATTAACTACTGGAGTTTTTTTTTAGAAAACACAGATTCCAGAACTTTACCACAAACCCATTTTTAAGATGGATATTGGCAATTAATAATTTAGCAAAAACATTATAAAGATTCTGGTGACAAACCAGCTATAGAAAGCCAAGTCTAAGTAACAGGGACAGATGCTTTTACTGGTCATCGACCGCATTGTTGGCATCATTTGTAGGTTTCCTCTGTTAGAAATTCTTTATTTTATAAGAAATGAAAAGTAAACCTTTATCTGCACACCTTTTGATACAGAAAGAAGAGGGAACCTGGTAGTCTCAGTTACAATACTATTCAAGCTCCCCAGTATCTTGTTGCCAAACACCAAAACTCAGTTTTCATGATCTTTCCCAAATCTTTTCAATGTGTCTTCTTTTTACTGTGTATGCATTTATTCCCTCTTGGAGGGTGATAAAGTCATCAGTTCACAGTATTTTAAGTAACCACCAGCCATCTGACAAGGCCAGCTTAAGATTGCTACTTTCTTGAGTCAGATGAATTCACCTAGAATTGTAGTAAAGCCATGACCCCAATATGGGCAGTAATAAAATTTATGTCATTAGCTGTGTCTAAAAAACACAGAGGTGAAGATGTCCTAAACAGGATAAGGGTAATCCCTTCTATTATTTTGTTGCAAATCCCAGGTGGGGAAGAGAAACTGGATCACCATGGGGGTGGCTGAGGGGAAATTGGAGCCTCTGGTTTTCAAAAGAAAAAATAAAGGAGATTAAAAAGAGAGAAGACACTGGGGGAGACAGACTTTTGGGAAGGGAGAGACACCAAATTGGTGGGCATTTTGCTCCCTGGAAAAGTGAGCTAATGATGGCAAGGAGTCATGGTACAAGAGTGACTGGCATAAGAGTACCTGGTATGGAGAGCATAGCACCACAGCAAGATGTCATGGAAAGCTGGTATCTGGATATAGCCAAGAATTTGGAAAGCTGATTTTTACATCAGCATTTGTTGAAGAGTTTGAAGAGCTTTGGAGAAGTGGAGTAGCTTGGAACACTGGAGAGAGAAGGAGCAAAGAGAAGATGCTGGAGAAAGATTGGACTGTGCTGGGTGCCTGCCTCAGGTTTGGAGGGGGGAAAGGGGAACCATTATGGACATGTACCCTTTGGGAGTTTTGGGACTGAAATTGGTGACTAGGGTCAGATAGCTGACCACTTGTGGTATTAAGGAATTTTTGTTTGTCTTTTTGTTTTCCTGTTTGATTTTCCCTGTTAATAAAACCCTATTGTTAAATTGCATTTGACTGGCAACTGCTATCTGTGGGTGATAAGAACCTTTAAGAATCTGGATGACAGAAACCACATTGGAAAATACTGCTTTTTCTCCTGTGGTTTGTTATTTGGATATTTCTGCCCCATTTTGACCAGAGTTCAATGGGATGCTGGAATCCTTTCTCCTGCTTTACAGGCCTATATTTCACAGATGCTCAGACTCTATTAAAAGGATATTATATAATGATGAAAACTCTCTTGTTGGTCACATATTATTTATGCATGGCAATGTGCAATATGAGTGATAAAGTGCAAATTCAAAGTTCGAGCTATCAATTATGCATATTTTTTTTAATTCCAAGGTTATTTTTTCATTATCTTTGTAACCAATATTAATTAAAGGAACACAAACATAATGACTGGTCAGACTGAGGGAAAGGTGAAAGTTTTGAAGAAAGTCACCTGCAATGCATTTTGTTTAAATTTCTCTTACTTTTAAAGTAAAAAACCACTTCTCCAAAGAGGAAATTCAAATGGCCAACAGGCATATGAAAAAATGCACAACATCACTAACAATCAGGGATATACAAATCAAAACCACAAAGAGATACCACCTTATACCAGTAAGAATGGCCTACATCAAGAAAGGGTCAACAGCAAGTGCTGGCATGGTTGTGGAGAGAAAGGAACACTTTTACACTGCTGGTGGGAATGTAAACTGGTCCGGCCACTATGGAAAGCTGTATGAGGATGATCAAGCTAATGAAAATGAAAATACCATTTGACCCAACAATCATTCTTCTGGGAATCTACCCAGAGGAGACCTCAATACTTATACAAAGGGACATCTGTACTTGGATATTTATTGCAGCACTATTTACAATTGAAAGGACATGGAAACAACCCAAAACAGATGAGTGGATGAAAAAGTTGTGGTATATATTCATAATGGAATATTACTCATCAATTAAAAATGACTAATTTGATAAATTTGAGATAATAAGGATGGACTGAGAAGAAATATTTAGCAGAAACAAGTCAGAAAGAAAAACACAGAAAACAAATGGTTTTACTAAGATATGGTAAAATAATGAAAAACAAACAAATGGCTAGGAGGAAAAGTCAAAACAAGTTAACAACCAGTACACACTTGAGATGCGGGGATGGGTAGAAATGGTCAGGGAAGGGAGGTGGTGGGTGAACTCCAGGGAATACAAAGATGTGAAATACACATATACAAATAACTTATTAAATAATAATAAAAAATAAATTACTCTTAATATTTTGTTTCATAGCTTCAATTTGAACATAATTGTATCGATCCTAAAAGTATCTAACACTTTTGTTCTTTATATGATCTTTTATTTTAGTTCAGAATGTAAGACACAAGTTGAAAAATGCTAGTTAAATAGATATGTAATATACTTATTTTGCAAATAAAAATATAAAAGAGAAAAATAGAAGGAAATATCATGACTTAAGTAAGGATTTCATTAATGGGAATATATCCATCTTTTCTACTTTCTCTCACAATATGCTATTTTCATAGTTCTAAAAATAGTTATATCACTTAAAAAAAAACAAAAACATACTCCAGAAAAGGAAATGTCATAGTATTTGGTAACGTCTTTCTAGAAAATGAATATGTAGACAAAATTCTACATGATTCAAATATCTCCTTGTAACAATAATGCAACATATTTGTTTTTGCTTATTTTTTATTGAGGTAATGCTAGTTTACAATACCACATATGTTTTGGGCATATACGGTCACACTTCTTCATAAATATGACCTAACTCCTCTTATGCCATGAAAGCACTAATGATGCTCCTCCATATTCTTTTGACCCCTTCCCCTTGCCTCTTTAGCCTCCTTTACTTCCTCGTAGCCTCAGTTCTGCAAGCAGATTTCTATGGCTTGTTCCAGTTTAGTTTTATATGTTGCTTTACTGTATTTCTTTATAGTCTACTTCTGCATGAAGTTATCCAGTGTCTGGATTTTCCCTTCTATTTTATTTAGCATAATACCTTCAAGATCTGTACACTTAGGCAATATTTTATCTTTTCCTAGCTGAGCAATATTCCATTGTGTGTCTATACCGCATGTTTTCCACCATTCACTTGATGTTCGGCACTTAGATTGTTTACATCATTTTGCAATTGTAAATATTGCTACAATGAACATAGGGGTAAATATACATTCCTGTGAATTAGATTAGTGTGTTTGTATTCTTCAGGTAAATACCTAGGAGTATAAGTGTTTAAAATCTAATCATTCTAATACCTTGAGAATATTTTATATAGTTTCCATAGGGATTAAACCAATGTTTAAGAGAGTTCTTTTATCTCAATACCTTTGCTAGCTCTTGGTGGTTTGAGACTTTTGATATGAGTCCTTATCATGCATATGATAGGGAATCTTATTGTGGTTTTGATTTGCATTGAATCAAATCATTGATGATGAATTATGATAAGCATTTGTCATGTCCTTGCTAGTCATATTTATATCTTCTTTGGAGAAATGTTTTCCTATGTTTTGCTTTGATTGTTTGTTTTCTTTTGCCCAGTTCTTTGTTGCCCCTTGTTAGAAGTAGGCTGTGCAAATATTTCTCCTATTATGTAGGTTGTCTTTTTATTTTAATCTTGTACATTGTGGTGTAGAAGTTTGTTTGTTTTGTCTCTTGTCCCATTTTTACAAAAGATAAAAAATGATTTAATATACATGAATCAATGATTATAATTCACCACATCAACAAAAATAAAAAATGCATGTTCATAGCCAGAGATGCAGAAAAGCCAAATTCAATAATAATTTATTTCCAAAAAGTGAGGATAGAAGAAACCATATGTCAACAGTATGAAGACCATCTATCTAAACAAAACTATCAGGATCCTCAATGACAAAATAACTAAAAGCTTTTCTTTTATGATCAAATACAAAGCAAAGATATCCCCTTTCATTATTATCTTTGAAAATAGTATGAGAAATCCTAGTTACAGCAATTAGGCAAGATAGGAAAGTAATTAAAATTGAGAAAGAAGAAATGAAGAAATAAAATAATCACTATTAGCAGTTGACATGATAATTTGCATGGGTAGCATGAAACCCTCCAGTAAAATGCTAGTAGAAATGATTAATCAGTAAAGTGATTGGCTATAAAATCAATATACAAAAATACATTATGCTCAGTAATGTTTGGTCTATTTCCTTGAATAAAGTATTGACAGTTTTAAAAGGATTGCTCTGATTCTTTTTATTTTTTTTAGAAAAGTGTACATTTTTAAACTGTTAATTGTTATAATGCATGAAAGGAATAGACTTCTATTTTTTTTGCTTCATATTTCCTATAACAGTATTTTATGTTTTCACTGTACAGGTCCTTTACTTCCTTTGTTAAATATATTCTTCTGGAGTCTTAAAATAACTGGCAGCTAGTATCAAGCATTTATGGCAGAAAAAAAACTAAGAATTTATATTGAAAACATGCATTATAAGCAAACTAGTATGTCCTTTAAGCTCCCAACTATATGCTGGAGAAAAAAATCTGAGATAGGAAGAAAAAGATGAGCAAGAATTATATTTGCATTAATATCGAATATAAAAAGCAATCTGAATTTCAAATTTTTAATCACAATTATTTTATAAGTTTACTATTCTACAATACTTACTACTTTCTATTTCCAGGACTATGCCTATTTTATTACATTTTCCATCTTTGAGACCAACATATTAATATTTTCTCTGTCAGAGACCAGAAGACATAAAAGAGAAAATGAATAGTAACTGGGAAAGTTTAAACACACAATGAGATATATTCATATTCCCATAAATTCAAAAAAATATAGGCACTACCCCCCAAAAAGGATAATAAAATTGTTAATGGAAATATTATGCTTAAATTAATACATATATGATTGTAAAATATGTTTATTAACAGTTGAATTTTAAAATTATTCCTCAATGAAATATTTGTACATTTATGAATAGGCCGTAAACTGTATTCATGCCAACCTGGAAATCTTCCCCTCCCACCCCCCACACGTGCACACTACTGGAAGGTAGTAAAGCAAATGGTTTGATGTTTTTTGGTTTGTGTTGCATAAAGTAAGCCAACTACTTATGAGTCTAAATAAATATTTATGCACTCTGTGTTCATAGCAGCATTATCCACAGCACCCAAGTCGTAAAGCCAAATTAATTGTCCAATGACAGATGACTGATTTTTCAAAAATTGTATTATATATATATATATACAAAGAAATACTACTCAGCTGTAAGATGTGATAATATATTTTGGGAGGGGGAATAAATAGTTCTTGAGTTGATTATGCTAATTGAAATAAGTTTTAAAGATTGATTTCACTCATTTGTGGAACTGAAACAAACAAAACAAGTAAACTGGTAAAGTAAAGCAAATTTAATTCTTAAACTCTGCAAAATATATACTAGTTATTAGAAGAAGTGGGTAATGGGAAAAGGGATAGAAAAAGGAAGAATAGGGCATTGGCATGGGAGATTTGGTGGAGGATGTGTGAAACATGAGTATTGGTGTAAAAACGTACATCCAAAGTTATACAGATATATAAATAAATGAAGTTAATTAAATCTTGAGAATCAAAATTTAATAAACTGCACAATTACTTGAAAAACTCTAGTCTTTAAGTTGAAATGCTTCAATCCTACCTCAGAGTACAAATTTTCTCTAATAGCTACAGCGGTTGGTTCCATCATGGTCCAGCAAGTCCTGGCTTTGATTTACCAGCCACATCTTTGAATTGCATTGCTGTGTGCTCACAATTATTGATCTCTTGCCCTGAGGAGATTTCTTCAGAAAAATGTACTGTCAGAATACATTCTACAAAACCAACCACTTCAAAAAAACTTAGTTATAAAAGCTTGCTTGGTTGCCATTTCCTCCACCTCCTATATTCACCCCTGCTAAGACAGGGGAGACCTTGAAATTATTCCTCTCAGGAAATGCTGAGAACCTTCTTGATAATATCAGAAAGATTTTGAAGACCCTTGCAAACAAGAAGATAGATGAAACAGTCCCTACCACTAGTTCCTCCACTGAATTTTATCAGTGGGGAAAAAATTATACTTCCTTTTATTTAACCTTCACAAAATAAATATTTTCTGAAGAGTTTCTCTTATCTTCTTCAAGGTTTACAATAGAATGATTGCAAATATGGTTCGTGTATAATTGTAACTAAATAGCTTTGTCATACTTTTCACATCAATATCATTTTCAGGGTCAAACAAGGTATTGTTATTTTATACCCTCTGTCATTTGCAAGTCAGTATGTGATGTTTTCTCAAGAATTTTGGGGATCTAAAAAAGATTTCAGTTTTCATTCCTCATTGTAAAGGCCATAGCCTCATTTTTTCCCATAATAATTCTCTTTGGTTCCTTTTAAGATGACTGAGGACAGTACTTAAGATTCTGGATGTCATAATAGTCTGACTGAAATGAAATGTGAGGCACGTGCTTAATCTCTTGTAAGAGCCCAATGTGTGACTGAACACTGTCAACTTTTGATCTTTCTGTGGTTTCAGCAAAAGAGATTATAGGAAACTCTTTCCCGAGGCCCCATTTTCAGAAGTTATTTCCTAAGTTCACTAGGTTTTGCCGGGTAGAGAGACTGAGAATTTTCTAAACCATCAAGTTCTTGTTCCTTTTTGTTTAATAGGTCCTCCTATAACCTTTTTTTCAGTTTATAATAAACTGCAAGCAGTCATCAGGTGGTAAAATACTACTTAGAAATTTCCTTGGTTATGCAGTAAATAAAATGCCTTCTTTGACTTCAGGATACATTTTATTAAGCTTTCTGTCACACAAATAATAAGGGTATATACATATAACTTTCCTCCAGTTTCCAAAAGCATGTTCCTATCTTCTTTTCGAGCCCTTGCAGTTTTATCTTCTAAGTCCATATTTCTACTGTCATTCAAGGCAGTTTAGACTTTTGTATCATGCTCCTCAGTATTATTTCAGCCTTTGTGTCCTCCCTGATTCCAAAGTTACTCTCACACTTTGGATATTTGTTATCAATGCACTCCTTCCAGGCATCAAAATCTGTGTTTACATAACAATTGCCACAAACTTAACTGCTTAATACAAAAATATATTTATCATTTTATAGTTCTGTGGGTTTAGAGCCTGAGCATAGCTTATGTCAGTCCTCTGTTAGAGGGTATCACAGATTTTAATCAAGTGTCAGCAGGGGTTACATTTTGATCTGAGATCATTTGTTGTCTTCCAAGACCATATGTTTTTTGGCTTAATTATGGTCCGTATAGCAATTGAATACTGAAGCTCTCAGCTTCCAAAGTCATTTTTCTTTGTTATATGGTCAACCTGTAATAAGACAGTTTTCTTTAGAAATTCAGTAAGAAAAGCAAGACCCTAAAAGAAGTTTGCTGGTATGGTAAAGGCTTGCATGTAGTCATGATAATCATGAGACACATTTCATCACCTTTGCCACATTTTGTTGGTTGGGAGCTAGTCACTCGAAGAGTTTATTCAAGGGCAGAAAATTCAGGTGTAGAGAGCATGAAATTCACTTTAAATTCTTTCCATTGTAAACAGAGGATATAACTATCAATATGTAATTTTTAGATATAAGGAAACAGGGAAGTTCATAATTCAAATAGCTATAAACAAAAACTTTATTCATAATGCATTTTTCTTTGATTCCAAAACCCTTGAAATTGCTGCATTATCTCATTAATAGTTTGAACTTGTTGGGTACTAAGTTTTATCACTGTAAAAAGAAGAAAATGTTACCTACACCATGGGACTAATATGAGGATTAAATGAGACTCATTTATACTTAAATGTGACTCATTTGTAATTAAATATTAAACCAGTAGCTAATAAAATGTTAATAACTAGCTATGAATCATTATAACCAAACTTTATCAAGAATTTGGTTTTTAAAATAAAAGAAATTCTTAGATATTGAGAACAGATTTGAGGTTACTAGATGGGAAGAGAATAGAAGGGACAGGTGACATGGAAAAGGAAGTCAATTATATGATGGTGCCTTGAAACTAGATTTTTGATGATTATTGTGATATAGTACATAGAGATGTTGAATTATAATACCTGATACTTGCATAATTTTATAGATCAATGTTACTTCAATAAACACTTATTAAAAATTATATTTCTTGTATCCTGCCCAGAGAACCCGTGGCATGGCAAATCCCTCCCACACACCTCTCAGTGACTCTCTCTGAGGCACACCACCCTCTCAGTGACCCTCTCTGAGGGGTCACTTTTGCCTCACCCTTCTAGGTAATGCAAAATCCACACATAGCCAACTTGCAACATGGCACCACTAAGCAAATACTCAGCAGTACACAGAGACACACAAGAACATGTACAGCACAAAAAGGACAGATACAAATAGCAAACAAATCAAATACTGGAAACCACTAACAGCACACACACACACACACACACACACACACACACACACAAAGTCAATCAATATTGAACATTATCAAAGTAATTCAACTACAAAAACAGAAAACCCAGAAACTAATCACCTTAGCAACTCAGGCACAAACCTGAAAAAAATCACAAGCTGCCTTCAGGTAATAGCTTGGAATTTGTGTTTGCATATTAGATGATTCTAGATATATACCATCTCCTACAAAGACTCAGATTTAACAGCCCAGTGGCTCACAGAGAGACTGCAGAGAGCATCTGCAGGATATAAGGGTAGACCTCAAAGCACATAAACTCAGGAGCACAGCACAGACAAGGAAAGGACTAATCCCCCCAAACAGCCAACAGAAACAAGAAATAATCCAGACACAAAAATAGAATCAACTACAACCCCATCGATGACAACATGCCAACCAAATACCAGAAAAGCAGTTGTTCAATATTTAGAGCAAGCCCAAAGAGAAAACAAGGGAAGGAAGAAAAATATAAATACTCAAGTAAGCCCAAAGGGAAACAATTCATCACCAAAGGGTAAAGTTATCCTGAAACTAACAAGGACGACATTGAAGAAACACACAATGTGTCAGATAAAGAATTCAGACACAACATGATAAAAGCACTCAATGAGATAAGAGGAGTAGAAAAATATAAAAAAAGAATGCAGCAAAATGAACATTATCATTTTCGAACAGAAGGGAAACTGAAGGAGTTACAATTCATAAGAGTGATAAAAGAGCTAAAAAATACAGGAAAAATCATGAGAACAGACTAGAAGAAATTGAAGAACGGAATTAGCACAATCGAACATACAGAAATAGAGTAACAAAGGGAGACAAAAACAAAGTAAGAAGACATATCAGGATTTATCAGATACACTAAAGAAAAGAAATATAAGAATGATTGGAATCCCAGAAGGAGAGGAGAAAGATATAGGAAATGAAATACTTTGTAGGCAATAATGGAAGAGAATTTCCCAAACCTGAAGAATGGAATGAAAATAGACCTACGAGAATCAAAAAGGACTACTTTAATGAAAGAAAACTACGTTAATGAAAGAAAATCTACAGCCAGGTGCATCATTGTAAAACTTCCAAGAGCCCAAGGTAAAGAAAAAAATAATGAGAATGACTACAGAGAAGACGCAGATAACCTACAAAGGAAAACCCATGGCTGACATCAGATTTCTCTGAAGAGACACTCCAGGGAAGGAGAGATTGGAGCCATGTCTTCAAAAATCTCCAAGACAAAAAGAGCTAGCCAAGAATACTGTACCCTGCAAACCTGTCCTTTTAGGAAGGAAAAAATCAGAATCTTATCAAAGTTTCCAGAAATTTGCTACCACCAAATCCCCATTCCAAGAAATCTTGCAAGAAACCCCAAGTCCAAATCCCTCAAGAGAATAAATAGAATGAATATAATAAAAAACCAAAGTAACCTTGCAATGTCTGCCAGAAAACCAACACTAAAACCTCAAATATCAATAATCACTCTAAATGTCAATGGTTTAAACTCATCAATCAAAAGGAACAGAGTTGTGGGCTGGATCAAAAGACAGAACTCAACATTCTGCTGCCTCCAGGAAACACATCTAATCTCTAAAGATGAACATAGACTGAAGGTAAAAGGATGAAAAACAATCCTAATGCCAGCCCCCCCCCCAAAAAAAAAAGGCAGGGATTGCCGTTCTCATAGCAGATGAAGCAGATTTTAAAATAAAAAAATGTGACAAAGGATAAAGACAGTCACTACCTAATGGTCAGGGTTCAACCCACCAAAAAGATAACAATTGTCAACATATATTCACCAAATGAGGGAGTACCAAGATTCATAAGACAGCTACTAGCAGAACTGAAAGGAAATCTTAATGAAAACACATATGTAGTAGGAAACTTTAATACCCCACTCTTACCAAGGGACAAATGAATAAAACAGAAACTAAACAAGGACACAAAAGCTTTAAAGGAAGACCTAGACCAAATGGGCCTCATAGATAACTACAGTACAATGCACCCCCAAGGAAAACAATACACCTTCTTTTCAAATGCACATGGATCCTTTTCTAAAATTGACCACATATTAGGACATAAGGCAAACTTGAATAAATACACAAAAAATAAAATTATACCATTTTTTTCTCAGATCATAAAGACATCAACCTGGAAATTAACAAGAAAGATAAAGTAAGAAGAGTGCACAATACATGGAGAATGAACAATAAGCTACTAAATGAAGACTGGGTAATTGAAGATATTAGAAATGAAATTAAAACTTACTTTGAAACAAATGACAAAGATGCAACATTCCAAAATATCTGGAATGCAGCAAAGCATATCTAAGAGGAAAGTTCATAGCAACACAGGTTCATATAAAAAACCAAGAACGTATTCAAAGGAAAAAACCTCATCTCCAACTCGAAAAATTAGAAAAAGAGCAACAAGAAAAGCCAAATCCAGAAGACAAGAAATTATAAAAATAAGAGATTAATAACCTAGTAACCAAAAAACTATACAGATCAACAGAACTAAAAACTGGTTCTTTAAAAAATTAAATCAAATTGACAAACCCCTTGCAAAGTTCACACACACAAAAAAGAGAGAACACTAAAATAAACAAAATCACAATGAAAGAGGAGAAATTACAACAGACACAAAAGAAATCCAAAGGATAACAGAGACTACAATGAACAGCTATATGGAAACAAATACAGCAACCTGGATGAGATGGGAGATGGACAGATTCTTGGAAAAACACAACTACCCAAAATTGAACAAAGAAAAATAGAGAACCTAAATAATCCAATCACAATCACAGTGAAATTGAAGCAGTCATAAAAACTCTCCCTAAAATCAAGAGTCCAGGAGCAGATGGCTTTAAAATGAATTCTACATGACATTCAAAGAGGAAATAACATCTATACTACTAAAAATTTCCAAAAAAATGAAAAAGAAGGAAAACTCCCAAACACATTCTACGAAGCAGATATCACACTCATGCCAAAACCAAGTAAGAACACCACTAAGAAAGAATACTTAGACCAATTTCCCTAATGAACATGGATGCAAAAATTTTAAACAAAATTTGGCAAAACGAATCCAACAATGCATAAAAAGCATTATTCACCATGACCAAGTGGAATTTATCCCAGGAGCAGAAGGATGAGTCAACATCTGGAAATCAATTAACAAAATCCACCACATCAACAAGAAGAAAAACAAAAACACATGATCATCTCAATAGATGCAGAGAAAGCATTTGACAAAGTCCAACACCCATTTATGATAAAAACCCTTGAAAAATTGGGGGTCAAAAGAACATACCTCAACATAATGAAAACCATCTATGAATGGCTACAGCAAACATCATCTTAAATGAGGGTAAAAACTAAAATCATTCCAATTAAGAACTGGAGCCAGACTAGGATGCCCACTCTCTTCACTACTTTTTAACATTGTACTGGAAGTTCTAGCCAGGGCAATAAGGCAAGAGAAAGATATAAAACAGATATAAATAGGAAAAGAGGAACTGAAGCTATCATTATATGCATATGATATGATTCTTTATGTAGAGAACCCCAAATAATATACAGAAAAGCTTCTTGAAACAATAAAACAGTTCAGTAAAGTAGCTGGTTTACAAAATCAACACACAGTAGTCAGTAGTAGCCTTCCTATAGGCAAAAAGCCATGAAGAAGAAGAGGAAATTTAGAAACCATCCCATTTATCATTGCACAAAAAACAATTAAATACCTGGGAATAAACCTAACAAAACTTGTGAAAGAGCTATACAGAGAAAACTTTAAAATGATGCTAAAAGAGATAAAAGAAGACAAAAAGAAATGGAAAGACATTCCCTGCTCATGGATTGGAAGTATTAACATAATCAAAATGACCATCCTTCCAAAAGCAATCTACAGATTCAATGCAATCCCTATAAAAATTCCAATGACATTCTTTAAAGAGATAGGAAACATATTACAGAAATTCAGAGTATAACAAAAGACCTTAAATATCAAAAAGCCTCCTGACCAATAAAAGAGAAACTGGAGGGCCAACTACCCCAGACCTCAAGTTAAACTACAAAGCCTTAATAATTAAAACAGCGTGGTACTGGTACAACAATAGACAATCAGACCAATGGTACAGAATTGAGTGCTCGAAAATAAAACCACACATATATAGGCAAGTAATATTTGACAAAGGAGGAAAAACTTACATTGGAACAAAGATAGCCTCTTCAATAAATAGTGCTGGGAAAATTGAACTAAGACCTGCAAAAAAATGGACCAAGACAACATCCTCACACCATGTATAAAAACCAACTCAAATGGATAAAAGAGTTAGATGTCAGATCTGAAATCATAACATACATAGAGGAAAATTTCGGCAAATCCCTCCTGAATTACAATTCAGAAATCCCTTTCTGGAAACATCTACAGATGGCAAAAAATGAAGGAAAACATAAACAGATGGGACTACATTAAACTAAAAAGGTTCTATACAGAAAAAGAGACAACAGAAAAAGCTAAAAGAAGTCCAATCAAATGGGAAAAAATTTTTGCCCTCTGCAAGAGTGATAAGGGTTTAATAACAAAGATCCATAAAGAACTTACACAACCAAACAAAAGCAAAACAACAAGCCCAATAAAAAAATGGAAAGAAGAACTAAAAAGACACTTCTCCAAAGAGGAAATACAAATGGCCAACAGGCACATGAAAAATTGCTCAACGTCACTAGCAATCAGAGAAATGCAAATAAAAACCACAATGAGACACCCCCTTACATCAGTAAGAATGGCCCACATCAAAACAAACAAACAAACAAACAAACAAACAAAAAAAAAAACAGGCAACAAATAGTGCTGGCAGGGATGTGGAGAGAAAGAAACACTATTACACTGTTGGTGGGAATGCAAACTGGTCCAGTCACTATGGAAAGCACTATGGAGGACCCTCAAACTAATGAAAATGGAACTACCATTTGACACAGCAATCACTCTTCTGGGGATCTACCCAAAGGAGATCTGTTTGGGTACAAAGGGGGACCTGTGCTCAGATGTTTATTGCAACACTATTTATAATTGCAATGACATGGAAACAACCCAAATGTTTCAGAACAGATGAATAGATGAAAAAGATGTGGTGTATATATATATATATATATATATATATATATATATATATATATATACATATATACATATATATGTATGTATATATACATGCATATGTATGTATATACATTGGAATATTACTCATCAATTAAAAATGATAAATTTGATGAATTTTTGGTAACATGGATGTACCTCGAAGAAATCCTACTAGCAGAAACGAGTCAGAAAGAAAAAGACAGAAACCAAATGATTTCACTAATATATGGACAACCAAATGAAAGCACACAATGGGAGGGGGGACCAGCTGGAGCAGTCATGGAGGGGAGGTGGTGGGTGACCCCTGGGCATTAAAATGATGTGAAATGTATATGTAAATAAATTATTAAAAAATAAAATAAAAATTATATTTCTTATCTCAGATCAATTATTAACCTTGAATTTATCACTTGAATTTGTCACTCTCTTTCACTACATGTGAGAACAAAATGTAAATTTCTTAAGTCAGGAATGAACACTATCATAAATGTGGTAGGAGACTGAAAATTGTCTCTAATGACTCCTATATCACTAAGCCAACATGTACACACCTGTGTGCAAGGAGGAAGAGGAGGTTGAAGGGCAGAGGGATGCTGGAATTGTTTCATTCTGAAGCAGAGGAGATCCATGACTCTACTAAGGTAGCAGTAAGTTCCCACTTCCCCCTTTTCACAGGTTGCAAGCTAGCAGGTAGGCAGTAGGCTAGTTTGGCTTCTGATATTACCTCCAAGAACCAGTAACATCAAGTTCAGAACCTTGTGTGATCTATCATTTGAGTATGAGCTGGATCTAGTAACCTCCTTATGTTAGATAAATATGGTTAAATTGCTAGGATGTTATTTAAAGAGAAAATAAGAAATGTCCAAGACCTAGGTGCTAGAGGTTTGGTTCTTGACTTGCAAAAAGTCCTCTCCTCCTGTCTTCATATTTTATAGAAAAGAGAGAGAAACTACTCTCTGGTGACTCTTCTTACAAGGAAATTAATCCTGTTCATGAGATTTTTCACCTGATGTCTTCACTTCCCCAATCATCTCTTCACTTTTGCACTGCAGATTAGGGTTTAAAGATATGAATTAGGAGAGAGAGCAAACATCAGTCCAGAACATCAGATTCCATAAATTAATCTTAGTCTCAGCTTCCTTCAGAGCCAGCATTATGCTTTTTATTCCTTTCTTCCAGGCATTCTGCAGAACCACATACTGTGACTTTTCAGCAAAAAGTTATGGAATAAATGAAAGGTGAAAGCTTGAGAAAAATTTTCTAAAATGTAAGTTTATAAGCAGTGGGCAGTGTATACATTGTATCTCCCAAAGCAGACAGGCGTGACAGGCTTGATGGAGGACCACTTTCTGTATCATTCCTTATCTTCTAATGGAAACGGTGTCTTAAAACTCATTTTCTAGTCAATCTAAGAAAAAATCCACCAAGCTAGTTCTGCATGCTTTTAATGATGTCAAAATTAAGCCCTCCAAAACTGCTCCAAAACATTTTCAATCCATAGGAAGCACTGATGTTAAGAGCTGAAGATTCCAAACAAGATTCCAAGTTAATAATTGCAATAAATTCCTACCCAGTGTGACCTGTGTGAATGGGCTGGATAAGTTGGGCTGGGTTGGTCAGCTGATCTGGTTAATAAATTGGACTATGAGAAGCTTCCAAAGCACTTGTTTTCAGAGATTGGTCAGACACTCTTCCCTGCTTCTGGATTAACCCATTTGTGGACACTATCAAGGAAAACCTTGATATTTTATGACTAAAGAAAAGCACTGTTTCAAATTTGTACATCACAGTCAAAGACTGTTTACTCTTTCACCAATGGCCAGAAAGACCAGGTAATCTGAGCCCCACATCCTACTGCATGAAAATCTACTTTAGGGGTACAGGAAGATACTGGAACCCATCCTTGTTTGTGGCTCCTCCTGTTTCTCCCATAGGCCCTATGATAATATTTCTAGAATTATGACATTCTACTTGTGCTGGCACTCTACTACCTCTTTTTTTTGAGCCATCACTTTAGGAAAAGCAACTTGTTATTTGTGAAGGAACCAACAAGAAAAGGAACTGGTCTTAGACCAACAGCAAATGAGGAACAAAAATGTATTAACCACTTTTTATGAGATGACTTGAACTTAACCCCTGATGACATCTTATTCACAACCTTAGGAAATATTCTGCGCCAGAGAAACAGCTAAAGCTCACTTTCTGACCCAAAGTGCTTGTGGTTTCAAAATACTTTCTGGTTCACTTTTATTTTTTTCACAAAGCAATAGACATCTCATAGAAAAATAATTATATGGAGTGTTTCTGCAGATAGACTTGAGGTGGGCTTTCATCTCCATGCAGAAATAGTAACTTGATATCTCCTTTACCTGTGAATAGCCTGGAGGAATTACAGTCTTGAAAAATGGCATAAAGTTTAATTTAGACCCAGAGTGATAGAGAGCATTGAAAACAACCAAATGTTTTCTGTACCTTTGAGAGAGGAATGACATTTACTAAGAGAAAGTTGAAATTTCTTAGGCCTTGCAGTAAGTAAAAAGGGATGACACATCAGTAAGTTATTTTAATGTGCATTAGGTTTCTCCTGCCAACTAAAATGCACAATATTATTTACCATAATTATACCACCAGTTTTTAAATATATATATATATATATATTCCAAGTTTTTGGAATTAAGAGCCAATATTAGTCAGGAAGACAAGGAAAAATCAACAATTAACAATAAGAAAAGCAAAACAGGAAAATATGCTTGTGCATAATTTATGGATCTTTTAAAGAATCTAGGTAGAAAAAAAAGCCATTTTAAAGAAATTGTCTTACATAAAACCAAAGATATTAATGATGTTATATTTAAAAACAATATCCCTCAGAATTTCTGTCTGTCAGAGTATTACTTTTCTCTCTCAAAAAACTATTCCTGACATTTACAACATGGCATATTATGGTTAAATTAACCAGGTTAGCAGCTGCATGATTTCAAGTATTTGTATCAAGTAGGATTATACAATGGAAAATCCAGTCAAGTTTCAGTGCAGTAATCAAGTTCTACTATTATTATAGTTTCAGCACATTTCCAAGTGAACAATTATTCCAACTGACTTTAGTATACAAACAAGAAAAACTTTACATTTTGTTATGTACAATTTGTTTAAGTACAAGTTTGTTTAAGCTTTGTTATGTACATAACTGATAAATTAAATTTGTAATTATTTCCTGAAGAAATAGGTTATTAATGAATATAGAAGAGTAATTTCTATTAGATAATGTCATTTTTCCTATCAGACACTTAATTGCTTTGATTTTTATTCTTTTAAATTAAAAAAATTAAACTGTGCACTTTTGTATAGCATTCTGTGTTACATATTTTACACCAAATAGGTTAAATAGTTTAACTGCCTTTCTTCTGAGATCTCAGAATTCTTCTATTGCTATATAAATGGTCTTTTTGTAAATTGAATGTGTTCTAAGTAAAATTTTTAAGAACAGCATAGCAACAATGAGAATGATAGTTATAATTACAATAAGAATATCAGGCACTATTCACTTAATTCTCACAATTCTCTAAATAATTGATACAGTATTGCTATTTTATAAGTGAGAAAACTGAGATACAAAAAGCAAAACAATTTTCTCCAAAGCAAGTCGTTTATAATAAGCAAAACCAGTAAGCAATCCCTACTCTGAAAAATATGTATTTATTCAATTCAATGTATGTCCTTTAAGGAGACTTAGTTCTTATTATTCTGATGACATATGCTGGTAGTTGGAATTTAAGTAGTTATATTTATAGCAAATTGTTAGGAGAATTAGATAAGGAAAAGAGGCTACCAAATTTCTTTGGTGTCAGGGGTGATATGCATCTTGATTTCAGAAATTTTCAAATATTCTTTAAAAGAAAATATGAAGGCAGAAGTTATTTTTATGTGCTCTTTTACTTAGAGTAAAATGTGAAAGAAAATATGATATATATATATTATGAGATATATATATATATATATATATATATATATATATATATATATATATATACAGTTCTTTGCAATGAAGGAGGCAGATTTCAAAGACAAGTAGTAGAAGAAAAAAATAAGAAAAAGAAAATTCACCTAACTAAGGGCTATCTAGTCTTAGTGAATTATTATGATAGAGCAGAGTGGCATGATAATCATATTCAACCCTATAGGTCAGATTGAAAACAAGCAACGCCAATGCTAACTTTATCTGGGACTATGTTATTGGCAAAAGGAAGACTGTAATAAAAAGAAACTCCTTGGATAGTCTCTTAACACAACTAAATGAAGTATTAAATTTCTCTATTTGTTCTATTGCCCACAAAATCTGTTTTAAAAAAGAAAATTCAGCCAATATTTTCATTAGAATTCTTTAGGCTTTCCAATATACTACCCTAGAGGACAAAGATTTCACTGAGGAATTCTAAAGTTTCGGTCTAAACCTACTGCAAAGCAGTCTTTGAACAATTGGTACTCAGAGTAACTGGTGGGACACGTGTTGATGTACTATACTTAACGTCTTTTATTTCCTCCTGCAGTATCTCTGGTAACACTTTCCCAACACACACACACACACACACACACACACACACACACACACACACATTTCAGAAGAATATTTGTTATATTCTAATCATGGTGTCACACTTATCAGCCATAGTGAATAGTTCCATGAATTGGACTTAATGACCCAGTTAGGCTGATCAGAACCCTATACTCAAGTTTATGTATGCTTAATTGGGAAATGAAAATGTTGTTATCTATCCTCTTTGAGACTGCAAAGCTATAATAATTCAAAATTAACATTGTCTGTAACTATCATATTTTCTCCTTTCACTAAAATAAAGTTATAGACACAAGAAAAATGCTATTCTCCTTACTCCTTTTTTCTGACTTATATGAATTAATATACTATCATTTTGTCTCAATTTTGTTTCTGCAATGGCAACAACAGCAAAACTCCATGAATTAATTCTCAGTATAATAAAATGGATAGGTTAACTCTTAGTTTGCTACACGGTTTTGTATATTTCTTTTTTTTTAGTTCTTTTTATTCATTTATTAATTCTATTTTACATTGTTGTGTACCCCAGATTTCTTCGACCACATTTATCATCGTGAACCAACATCTCAATCTTTTGTGCCCACGCTTCCCCTGACTTTACCCCTCCCCCACTTTTGTTCTATTCTTCAGTTCTCTGCCACTTTTAAATTTTCTTCTCTATTGTTGTTTACTTTTGTTTTTGTTTTGTTTCACCCATACAAGTGAAACCATCAACTATTTCTCTTTTTTCTTTCTGGCTTATTTCTTCTAGCATGATTCCTTCTAGCTCCATCCATGTTGTTGCAAATGACATGTTTGTCTTTTTTGATTGATTAATAATATTCCATTGTGTACATATGCCACAGCTTTCTGCTCCATTCATCTATTTTGGGCCATTTGGGTTGTTTCCATATCCTGGCTATTGTAAATATCACTGCAACAAACATCCGAGTTCAGGTGTCCTTTTAGATTAGAATTTTTGTAAAATTTCAGTAGATTCCTAGAAGTGGATTGCTGGATCCAATGGTATTTTTATTTTCAGTACTTTAAATAGTTTCCACACAGCTTTCCATAGTGACTGGGTCAGTTTGAATTCCCATCAGCAGTGTGAAAGTGTCCCTTTCTCTCCACATCCAAGTCAGCATTTGTTGCTGCCTTTTCTTTCTTTCTTTCTTTCTTTCTTTCTTTCTTTCTTTCTTTCTTTCTTTCTTTCTTTCTTTCTTTCTTTCTTTCTTTCTTTCTTTCTTTCTTTCTTTCTTTCTTTCTTTCTTTCTTTCTTTCTTTCTTTCTTTCTTTCTTTCTTTCTTTCTTTCTTTCTTTCTTTCTTTCTTTCTTTCTTTCATACGGGTCATTCTTACTGGTGTAAGATGGTCTCTCAGTGTGGTTTT
>PVHY01008321.1:0-54298 GCA_004024945.1 Uropsilus gracilis
AAAAAAAAAAAAGAACTGTCTTTCATGTTCTTTGCTCCCACCTACCCTTCACGCCCCACCATGTTGAATTCAGGGTACTTTCATTTGGAATGTGATTATCTTCAGACCAAGAAGGAAGAGGGAGAGAAGTCTCTGGAGTTTTGAAAGTACAGAGCTGTAAGTTGACAGGGCCAGAAGTAGGTTTGGAGAGAAATGCTGACCTTTCCTGCAGTGCAGTGAAGTGAGGGGAGTAGTTGTCTGGGCCCCATGAATCTGTCAGTCCCTAAGGCTCTGATTTCCACATAAACATCAAAGAGTTAAACACCCCAGGGTGAGACATTACTCTTTGGATTTAAACTAAAAGTCTGAGGATCTGGAACTCGGAATTTCTGAGGTTTTTAATGGGAAATAGGGAATGACTGGGGGAGGAAAATGGGAGCAAAGTCAGTAAAATCATTAACTCTGGCTACTGGGAACTTCCAAACAAGCTTTGATCAGCTGAAGTCTGCAATGTTTTAATGTGATCTGACCACCATTCTGGGGCTTGAGGGCAAGGGCAGAGGCAGGGACAGGCAGTGGTGCTGGCAGGCACTGATCCATAGCTCCTGGGAGTTATGGTGACCCTTCCTCTAGGGATCCTGAGAAGCTGCAGAAGAGGGTTCCAGGTGGTTTAGTGGTTCAGACACCTTAGAGTGTTATCTGAATCCTAATGCATCTTTTAATAGATAAGAAACCAAAACCTTAGAGACAGAAGAAAACTGCATATTAAAATATAATTTTTAAGACAAAACTTTATTTTTTGTATGGATGTTAGACATGCTTCAGACTTTTATTGAGCTCCTTAATTAATGAGCAAGTCACTAAGATTTAAGGAACATTTGAGAAACTAAGTATATATAGACATTTTAATGATTTGCTGGGTTGAGAACTATGCAAAAATTAGTTTATGTTTAATAGGATCTTAAACTGTAAACTTTGAGGGCATTAAGCCCACTGGGAAGAAATTATTTGCATCTCTATTGATGAAAAATTTTAAAGTGAGTCTGCCTTATAGTGAAATAAAGTAGGCACTGAAAGAACTCCCAAATGTCGTTTACTTTTTTCCATTTCTCAGATAATTATAATGTATTCAGGCTCATACTACTATTGCTAGCCAGTGTGGGATGCTAGCTAAAGTTTCCTTATGCTCAAGCCAATATTTTTGTCTTTGATGTACAATTCAGAAAGACCAAGATATTCAAGAGCTAAATAGTTCATTGGCCAAAGGGTTGCTTAGGGAAGTGGTATATTCCCTGATCTTTTCAGTACACCAAGTCTCTAAAGATGCTGCTTATGGGAACACTGACCTTTAAGGAATCCCAGGCTGAACCCTTGTCCTATATTCTCTAAACCCAAGACATAATCTCCATATCCTCCTACTTCTCTCTAGTAGGATACATTGTCACCACACCACCACCTAAGCCACAATTTTGTCCCCATACTTGAATATCTGTAAGCTCTTTTCCTGCATATTCTCTTTCTTTGGTGTCCTTGAGAACAGAGGCTAAATGGCACCTTGGTGGAGATGTTAACTAAAGGGAATTAAGTACTATATGTGTTTGAGTAGCATAAATATTCATTAATGTTTTTAAATTCAAGAACTCTGAAAGAGTTTCTTCTCCATAATGTGTGTGAAAACTAACCCGTAGAACTTAGAACACCTTAGATGGGTTTGCAAAGCTGGCAGTGATTTTGTGGCTTTTGAAAATCTCTAATTTCTTGGCTCTCCATCAGAGTGAATGAAATCTTATTTATGGGAAAGTTTGAGGAAGAGGGAGTTACTATTTACCAAGATACTTGGGTGCCTGTGGCAAGCGACATGGAACTACTCACTGACTGTGACAAGGTACTTGCACAAACAACCATCCTTTTGTTCTTACCAGATCTTTGTGAGAGGCAGTATTTGGATAATTTCATTACCAGAGTTCATAAGACTTGCCAATATCTTTCTAAGATTGTATTTTCCATAATCATTTTGTTTGTTTGAAATGAATTTCAGGTGATAAAAATGGGGTGTCAGAGGCAGCTATTAACCATGCAAAAGACAACATCTTGGTAATGCGTCATCGAGCTCCAAACTCTTATTTTGGGATTGACTTTTGCGTTAAGAAGGATAAGTTTTAAATTAAGAAGGATAAGTTCCTTTAAATGAGAAAAATTGAAAACCACCTTAATACAGTGTTTAGAATACAAATCTGCCTTAGAAAAGGGAGTCTTTTGGAAGTGACAAAATTCTAATTTTGTTCTTGGTAATTTTGTTAGGGAAAATGAACAGGAGAGATCAATATGCTATAGATTGAAAATTGAAGTTTCAGCAAAGGAAGATAAATTGCCTAGGTTTACAAAATGGTGTTGAAGTATTTTGGTGATTTGTCAGGAATGAGGCAAAGCTCTAAGCTGTAAGTGTAAGATTCTGTCCACTGAGCTATTTGCTGGGATTTTCCCTGAGGATGAGCCCTAAAGCAAATAGAATAGATACTAGAAGGAGGTATCTAATCCCCTTTCTCCTTCCTCATATTAAACCTACCCCTCTTTACTCCCAAAATAGTGCTCTCAAGTCCTCTGAGACCTGCGGTGTTTCTGACAACCAAACTCCCTAACATTTCACCCCTGGATAGTCTTTTCTCTTCTCACAAATGTTAATGGCTGTAATTTTCATTGAAGATTCATTGTAAATGTCAGGCTCAAAACACTTTACTTCTAATATAATATGGCAATTAATCCTCACAACAATACTGAGGCCAACAAAATCATGTTGGGTATAGAAGCTCCTTAAGCACTGAGGCTGAATTCCCAAGATACTGTAGCTGATGACAAAAGGAATGGAAATCTCACTCCTAAACTTTGCATTCTTCTGCATTCAACAATGTCTTTTCAAAACCATGCCTTCTCTCATCTTGCTTCCTTTCTGGTGAAGAATTTCCATTTAGAATGGGGGCTATTCTCATTGGATCTTATGCTAGGATCAGAAAATCTGATGCAGAGAAGGGAATGGAGCAATTGAGTTTAGAGCCAAGAGGAGCTAAATATCTGACTTCACAGAGTTTGGGGAGTCCAACACCCATTTCTCACATTCTCCTTACCAACTATCATTTTTTTTAGGTATCTAACCATTTTCTTAACACAGAGCTTGCATGTTTCACTCCCAGTTCCAACTCAAAGGAACTCACACTCCCTTGGCCAGTGGCTACATAAACAAGCATTGGACAAAGTTAGTGAATAAGATGAAAGACGATTGTAGAGTGCTTCAAAGAAGGACCTAGTTTACTTTTCCAAGACAAGGCATTCTCGTTTTCCCTGAAGAGACTGCACCCAAGTTTGAGGCTGAAATGTCCATAATTCTGAGAACAAAACTTGAGAGGAAAGCAGAGCTCCAACCATAGTCTTACATGAGAGGTGGATTTTTTATAGAAGTCAATACATTTCCCATTTCTTATGATCACACAGAGTCCAAGGATTGAGATGGAATTAGAGAGTCAAGTAGACAATTCAGTAGAAGCATTAATCTGAAAGAGCTAGGTTAGGATGTAGGTTAAGCTGGAAGGCAGTGGGAAAGGAAGTGAGGATGCCAACACAAAGGAGGATACAGGGAATGAGAAATCAAAGCAAAAACAAGATTCTTGAGAATTTGGAACATTATTTATTTTTTTATTTTTAAGATTTAATTTAATTTTTAATTTTTCATATGTTGTTCATATTTGTATATATGAACAATATATACAATAGCTATTATTTCTTTTGGCCCTTCTAATATCACCCTTTCACTCTCCCATCCCTTCTCCAGTTACAGAGCATTATTTCTATAGCTGTTGGTAAGTAACTGATCTGATAGAAACTGGCTTCTGATTCCTGAAATGCTCTGTCTTCTTGTCTCAGTCCAAATCCCATCTGTCTGTCCTAGCTCAAAACCTACCACCTGTGAAGAGTCTCATCTACCTTTACTCACCTTGCTAACTTCTCTTTCCTGAGACTACCTTGGGACCTTTTTTCTGCATCGGACATCTGCCATGCAGAATGTGTGTGCTACCTTGAGTGACAATCTTGCTTGTAAGCTCCAGTGAAGGGAAATGTTTCTTCCTTTCTTCTTCCCTGGAACTGAGTGCAGTGTTAGTCCCAGAAGTGACAAGAAGTTGACTGTGTTTACACATGATAGTACACTGGAATTCGATGGTGCAAGAATCTCAGTGTTCATGATAAGGTCATAATGAAAACATGACTCCTGGGGTCTACCCCTTCCTTGTACTTGGTTATACAGGAAAGCCAACTCTGGGTTTAGGACAGATGACCTTTCCTGTTCTCAAGCTGTGCTGAAAAAGACTACAACCCTTGACTCAAGGAGGAGTTCCCAGAAAGGGCATGAGAGGTAAAAGGTAATAAGAAGCATTTTGGCCTTGTTAGGTATTTGGAGTGATATCTGAGCTGAAAAGAAGCTTAAGGGGTAGGCAGTAAAATTTTCTGTCTCATCAAGGGAAACTGAAGCAAAGAGAAGAAACTGCCCAAGGGTTAAGGAGAGGTTCTCTCAGCATGCTCCTGTTGTGAGTAGCTTAAGCTACTGGGAGGGGTGGTGGTATGCTACATCACTGAGCTTTGAGGTCTGGGAGGCTTTGGGGTGGGGTGGGAGTGGCATCATGTCATTCCTAGTGTGGCCAGTGCCTCTGCTGGGGTGGGGGTCCCCCCTCTGGTTCACTCCCATTTCGCTCAGATCTCTAGGAATGAGACATACAGGAGACGAGAATAAATAAAAACCCTGGACATAATCATCACCTGGGGAGAGCCCAAACTGAGCATTGTTGGAACCATAAGAGACAAAACTGTGAGACTATTTATAAATGTGACTTGTCAAAGAGCTACACCTACAATGGCTTGGGTTAGGGGTCCAAACTACAGATCCAGAGATGCAATCAGCATGAGTAAAGTGCTCTCCTTTTCCAGTGGGTAAGGAAAGCCACAGAGAAGGGGCTGCGGCCCCAAGGCAGAACTGTAAACCATGAGGGAGGAGAAGAGTTGGGCAAACTACCTCCTGGAGTCTGTCCCCACAGGGGAACTCTTCTAACACCAAAGACAGAGAGTTGGGTTTCCAGTGTCAGAGGCCAGAACTATAAGGCTCGAAAGGAGCACCATGGGGCAGGCATCAGAATAGAGGAGTCAGCCGGGATGAATGAGGAGGCACAGATCCCAGTCTGTGATCACACTGGACTGGAGAAAAGGAGACTGTCAACTTCACCACAGGAAGTGTCATAGTAAAGGGGCCTGGAGAACAATGCCACACACCTGCCCGACAATAAATTTGAACTGGCTACAGGCCTCAAAATTACCCCTAGAAATTTAAGCAGCATGGTCTGCCAAATCCCAGGAGCACAGATCTTCACCCAGGAAAAAGACATTGTACCAGGAAAAGAAGAGACTAATGGGCCAATCATCATCAAGGACTTACAAAGAGAGGGGCGTTAGAGTGACTAGGGGCGGAGGGGGATAGGGGAGAGGAAGGTGTCACACAAAAGAGGATCAGCAACTATACAAATATGACCAAGGTTTTAAGAAAATAATAATAAATTAAAGCAAATTAAAAAAGAGAGAGGGAAAAGCACAAGGGACTGTGGTGATGGATTATGGGTACCAAGGTGCTAAGAGAACTTACAAGGACTACACCTGAGAGGCGATCTCAAATACTATCTAAAAACTAACAAAGATGTAAGAAAATAGATAAATACATGAATAAATAAGCAAATAAATAAAATGACAATGATCTTTAAACAAAAACCATGAGATGGATGGGGAGAACTGAGCAACATACTTATCACTTTTTCAACATAACTCCTCATTTAATTCTTATTACTTATAAAAAAACTGGAAAATGTTTCTAATTAAACAGTCATTTTACAAGTAATAATGGCATATTTCTATACAGTTTTTTTTTTGCAGTTTGAAGATATCTTTTCAGGTGGAAATTGTTGTTTGTACTTCAGAAAGGTAGACACCAAACTCAACTCCTGCAAAGGGCCTCCCTTCAGATGGAAAGCTAGAACTCCCCTCCCTGGTACCCCCCCCTCCTTGTTGTTCAGATGAGATGGAGGAGCATTAATTCTGAAAACCAGTTTGATGTCTCCAGTGTTTCCAAACTCCAATTTTCCACCACAGCATCAGAATCACTTTCTAATTTCATCAGCCCATCTTTAATTCTAGATTTTGGATTGACACCCTCTTCCTGTTGTTAGTTGACAGTGGAAGCTTTTTAATGAGCAGTATTCAAGTTATAATAGCTTCATACCCCCCCCCCAAAAAAAAAAAAAAAACTAGAGACAGTATTATGACAGTGAATAAGTAGGCTGGTGGGAATCAATTGTCTTCTACTAAATGTTCTCCGGAGTCATAGGAAATTCTGGTGGCTTTAAATTTTTATTTTTTTCTATTTAGAATAATATATTTCTAGCTAATGGGTATATTTTGATTACATATGTGATGCAGGAAATGCAGACTTGATAAAAAAATCTCCTTATGCCTTTTTTCAAAGAAAATTGAAATTTGGAGAAAAATAATCTCAAGGATTGAAAACCCAGAAGAATCATTTCAATCATACTTCCCACAGCTTTGGTTAAGGTATCCCATTCTTCATCTGTCTTTTTGTCTTCATAGTTTTTGCTGGACTAAGGTGACTTCTTACTGAACTGGAGACACAGTCATACTTGGATCAGAAAGAGACCTATAGGGAGTCTCACAGTCCAGATGGTAGAAGAAGTGACTGATCACCAGCCCATTATTTCTGCTGTGTTGTATTGCCCATTTTTTCCCACTATCTAAAAAGAAGAAAGACAAAAACAAACTGGGTATGGAAGTTAGCGATGTATTTAGTTGCTCTTATGTATTTTAAAAATAAAAAAAATTTACACAGTTAAAAATTACAATCTTTTCCCATTTATACTCATCACAAATTTGTAATGCTAAGTGGCATAAAAGAGGCTATACTTTTTTTTTTTTGGAGAGGGAAAGTTATTAGGAAGTTAAATTAGAGGTGTATGTTTAATCTGCACCAAATAGACATGTCTATTTCATGTATATGATCATGAATAAAATGCACAATTTTATGCAGGAACTAGATAATATTTGCATATAGCTTTTTAATTGATACTTGAAAAATAATACCAACATGGCTTAGTAAATCAAAGTAGGAATTTACTGACTCCTGATTTGGATCTACATGGATACATGGTTTAGTCCTCAAAACATCAAGATTTAGTGAAGAATTAAAAGAAAAAATCAGATAAAAGTTAGTGGCATTTGTTGTACTAATTTTCAATATTTTTGTATATTTGAAAGTTTTCATAATAAAGATTAATGGACTTTATAAATGTAATGGAACATAGGATAATAGTATTCAAGATAAGCAAGAAAATTGACAAAATTTCCTGCTATTTAAAAGCAAATTATCCCAAAAACACAAATTACCAAAGAAAATAATTCATTAGAAGAAAGATTAGTGAATAGGCACCTGGATTGTTTGAAAATCTAATTAACAGTGAAATGAATCAAATAAACACATTAGAAAAAATTTAAATATTCAGTAGTTTTGCATGGAATGATAATATCAATGGGAGATAATAGAAAATTGATAAAATACAGTATAGCAAGATTATTAATATATACTCAATGAATAATTAGATTCAGAGTACTTAAGATGAGTCACTATACAAAGAATCATGAAATACCCTAGAAACCTATTCACATATGAAAGAAAGATGATACATTTTTCTCTGATTTGTTAATAATCCTAAAATTATATACAAAATTTTTAATAAAAATTGTAAAGCAAAGATGGATTTCCTAAACTATCAATATATTTTCCAAAAAACTGAATAACCATGTTAGAGGAAAACTATTTTATTCTATTCTATTTTTAGTAAATGACATTAAAGGAATCAGACAATTGATAATAATTTGATCAAAATATTTGAAAAAGTATTACAGAGATGTTAGGCTCTGTTTTTTTGGGTGTTTTTTTTTTTTTTTTGGTGGTATCTGTCAGCATTTTAAAATGTTATTTTTGTGATTTTTTTCAGTCTATGTAAATATTCATTTTACCTCCTAATATTGTATTATTTTTCCTGATGGAGAACCAGACCATATTTTGTAGGTTTTGGCTACTATTAAAGTTGCTGCCCTCTGTGTGTTATTTAATGGATGGAGTATAGGTGCAAGTTAAGGAGTGAAATGAAATGAAGGAGTAACTCGTTGGCCGGTTGCACCAGGCTATGAAAGTTGCTGAGTCAGGTACATTTGTGAATAACATTTGTCAGGTACATTTGTGAGGTACATTTGTGAGGGGTTTCAATGTAGATTAGATAATTTCCAAAGATTACTAACAGCAATCATAGTTTCTACTCTTACTGAGCACTTATAACACATAATATATCAGAGATTACAAGTTATGGCCCATGGATCAAATCTGGCATGGTTCCTATTTTGTAATAAACCTTTATTGGAAAATATTACAATTATTTATTTGGACAATTATTATCTATGAGATCTTTTGTGTTACAACAGCAGAGCTGAGTAATTGTGACAAAAGGCATATGACTTGTAAGGTCTGAAATATTTACTACCTGTAAATATTTGACCAGCCCTTTTACTATGGTTATTAACTGTTGTAGCAGGTAATATTTTCCATAGATACACAAGTAGTGTATCCCAACCTATATGCCCCAATAGAAATATAAACTCTTATCCCACCTCCATTAAGAGCTGGAGTCTGTGTTTGGGTGGGTGGATCCTGTGACTGTGCTGACCAACCACAGAATGGAAACCATGCCATGCCATTCCGCACAGTGCCCTGTTCCCTGGCAGCTTCTGCTTCCTACTTAGTAGAATATAACCACAATTGCTGTGTATGTATGAGGTTCAACTCCCTGAGACCATCATGTTGTGAGAAGTTCAAATTTCAAAGGGAGGTCCTTGAAGATGAAAGGTTGTTTGCAGAGACAGAACAAGGGTCACAGAGGTATCTGATATATGAGTGAGGAAGCCATCTTGGAAGTAAATCCCTAGTTGATATCACATGGAACAGAAACTAACTACCCTAACAGGCCCATTTAGAATTTCTGACCCACACAATCATTATGGGTAAAGAAATAGTTGCTTTATCCACATTTGGGGCAGTTTGTTATACAGCATTACTAATTAGAATATTTTCATAAAACAAAAAAAAAGATTTGCCCTGTGCAATGAATTACTAGACCTGGTTTGTGTGTGAGAGAACCAAATTATATGTCCCATATCACATGGTTGATCAATGACAGAGCTGAAATTCAAAACTCAAGTCTGTCAGGTTCTAGTCCTGGTACCTGACATGCTTATGAGTATAGACATTCTCTGTGCCAAAAGTCAACAACACTATGAGAAATGGGTCATGTGTTGCTTGACAGTCTCACATGGAAGACCTCTGAAAGGCTCATATTGCCAGTTGTGTTCAAGGAGGGCATTTTCAGCGTCCAGTTTTCACAGAGCAGAGTAACTAATGTTAAGTCCTACATTAAGTACTTCTAATTGCCTGACATTTTCTTTCATTCACAATATGTTTTTATTCTCTTCCAAGGTACAATTGATTTTCAAAATTCTTTCTTTTCAAAAGATTTATTGAGGTACAAAGTGCATGCTGTAAAGTTCACCAATTATGAGTGTGGATTTAAGTGATTTCAAGTAAATTTACACAGTTGTGAAACCAGCATAATTCATTTTAGAACACTTCAAATGTTTCAAATTAGAGAAAATTTTCCATGAAAGGACCCTTCTGTCAGATTGTGGTCATTTTTCCATTCCTATAGCTAACACCCAACAAGTGACCAGCTTTCTGTCTTCATAAGTTTGTCTTTTCTAAAAATGCCATATAAACACGAGCATGTGATACATAGTTTATTGTGTCTGATTTGTTTTACTTAGTGTATGTCAGTTTGCTTTTTTTAACTGCTGAAGAGGATTCCATTGTATGGACATGCTGTTTTTACATTACATTCATCAGCTAATGAGTACATGAATTAGTTCAAATTTGGGGTTGAACTAATGTTGACATTAGTCAGTACTTAATTGCTTAAGTAGAATTATTGGACTCAAAATGGCAAAATGCTTAAAACTTGTTGGATTATTGTAGGAAAGAACAAGAGAAAATAGTAATATTATTAAAATAAAGGTTAAAAGCACTTTCTACCACATTCTTCAGAGGCAAGAAGGTTGCCCATAACTGGAGAAGAACAAGTAAATCCAAAACAATAATTTTGAGCCTATGTAATTTCCATTCTCTTGACAACACAAACAGGCTCCAAAAAACTCTCCTGCTTCAATTCTTGGGTATCACAGCAGGGAAATAAACAAAATAAAATGAAACAAAACATGCAATGAGGATATTAGAAACTCTTATTTGCTTTAGCAAGGGGTAGTTAGCTACCATCACATCTTTGAGAGACTCAAGAGCAAGTAGCAGAATGTAAAAAGAAGGGAGTGGGAAAGAAGAGAGGCTTGAAATATGACTTGATTAGAGGTTATTGACCTGAAGAAAGTGAAAAAGTGCTGCTAGAGCAGGACATACTAAATCATTGGCTAGGGAGTATTTTGGCTTTCTCTAGTTGGAGGGAGGAACAATTAGAGAAGACAACAGCTATTGACCAATTCTTCACAGTTTAGGGTCCTATTGCTATAGTTGCAGTTTTGTAGTTTGATTTTCCAGACTAGTTGCTACAGCTTGTGGATCACAGTTCTGTTTTTGTATGTGGTCTAGTCAGTGATCATTCACATATTTAGTCCTCAAAAATCAGTCTTCTCACATAGTTTTCTCCATCTGCTCTTGCATGTGGGTTCCAAGATTTCTTTTGAGCAGTGAAAGTGAAATGCATTTGGTGTCCAAAGACTCAGTGCTATCTTCTAAAAAACATCAATTCACTTTTCCCAGACTCATGTTTTCTGCTTATGAAATTGATGAAAAGAATGATCTAGAGGTCAACCAGCTGAGATGAACAGAACCTCCTAACTGAATCTTGATCCATGAGAACATGATTATGTTTTTTATGCCACTGAGATTTGGTTGTGTCTTAAGTAGCAAAAGGTAATATATGCAGGATTATTAGGTTAATTGAGAAAAGTAAAGCACATGAAAATTTTTTGAAAGGGTAATCTCTGAAAAATGAGTTTTCCTTGTATTTTATGCCCATGAGTTATTTTCAGTTATTTATGAATTGATTTTTATGTAGTAGTAGCTGGCAAAAGTTTAATGCAATCTTCTATTCTTCTATCAGGTATTAAGTTTTATATATATATATGTTCCCTAAATATTTCTTCAACACCAATTCTGTATTCTGTAGGACACAGTAAGGCTTTCAAGAAAGAAATACTTCTCTAGAGGAGAACTTTCATATACTAAATAGAAATGGGGTAAGTAAGGAAAAATATCAAACTTTGAAATAATGCATCAGAGACTGGTCCTCTCATTCTGTGGTGGACACTTATTCTGCATCCATATCTTGTTTAGAAGTAAAGAAAGAATCAAATCACCTCTCTTGTGACAAGCATTGAATTTCCAAAAGAAATTCTTCCATCCGGAGCATCTACATTTCATAACCAGAAAAATTATGGGAGAACCTTCAATCTTTGTAATTTATAACTTTGAAATCATAACATTTTCCCAATTCCCAGTTCAAATTTCACATCCTCCAAGTACCCTTGATCAGGAGATTAAATAATGGGGTTAGGTCACCATAGGTTCATTAGGGTTTTCGAAATAAATTTTCTTAGGATGGGGGACAGGGGTTATGCCTGTTTAAAAAAGATGACTTTGAAACCAAATGGTTTCACTAATATATGGACAATCAAACAAAAATACAGAACTGGAGGAGGGGACCAACTGGAGCAACCAAGGAAGGGAGGTGGTGGGTGAACCCCAGGGATCACAATGTTGTGAAATATATATATATATATATATATATACATATATATGTGATATATATAAATAATTTAAAAAGAAAAGCTGACTTTCTGCCCTATGTCTCAGGTTCTTTAGGTAGTCAGAACACTAGGAAGGACCCCAATGACTTAGTCCTTAGATTCTCAAATCAAATCAGATTTTCTTGGGGCCATTTTAGGTGATTAACAGTGGTGCACATTATAATTAGAACACTCATTCACTTGACTATTCAGCATCATCACTAAATTGAAAAGAATAAAGATGTCTGCAAAGCCTCACAATCTTGGAAGTCATTATAAATAAAGTGACTGTGGTTTTGATGGTAGTTACTATTAAAGAAGTAATTCATTTATGAAGCTTTCGATAAGAAAGGATGACTCAGATAAACCTACTCATTTAATTATGGAAATGATTATGTTCAATAATAAAAAGCGGTTAGACAGACATTTAAAATATCTGAAAGAAATATTTTGAAATTAGTTAGATTCTTTTTGGGTAAACCAATAGTTTGTCTTCTGATCTCATGTAGTCATGTATGTGTCTATCTTATCTAACTACCTTGGTTCTCATGAGGTGGGAATAATCTTAATTCTATCTGTACCTGGCTATAGCTAGTCCAGTGCTTAGGACACAATGAGAAGCAGAAATATTTTTACAATCTTTAAGTGTTATTCCCAGTTGCTTTTACATATATCAATTCACTTACCCCTTGCAATGGCATTATAAAACATTACCACCTAGTTTTCAGCAAGAAAGGTCAAAGTCTAAGAACGGGTTGCAGATGTGTCCAAAGTGGTGTCCTTCATAAATGGCAAGATCAAGATTCAATCCTGGTTCAATTTTTAAAGTACAGTAATTCTCAGAGAAAAAGGACACAAAACTGACCAAACACAATAGGCTAGCCTACTGTTAGATATTTCACTCTTTTCTCTCATTTTCACTTCATTGACTTATCATATTATATACCTGAATTACATCTGTCAACTTCCCCCCACAATTCAATGGAGGAACTCTGGTCTCTAATTGCTCCTTACAGAACCTGAGCCCACACGCATACAATTTTCTACCAGCTAAGCATTTCCTACTCCTCCCAGGGACCATTGCTAATGCAACCCACAGAGGTATATGTACCTATGATTACTGTCATTTTCTACTTTAGTTATCCCAGGAGAAGTGCAATTTCTTAATGCCTTTTGAGTAGTATGTAGTGACAACACTCTGATAGCATTAGAATCATTATCCCCCATCTTATAACTTGGAAAATGATACTTTCAAGGTGAAAACTGACATGTTCTCTCACATGACAGAGGAAGGACACAAAGGTGAATCTCTAGAATTGATATCCATTCCTCAACCTTTTAAAAATAACAAATTAGGCTTCCATTTAAGAAAGAAAAAAATTCAACTAATAAATTACTAACTTGTTCAAGAAAAAGTTCAGAAATAAAGGATTCTTCTAGTTCATTTTGCAGAACTTCAGCACCTGAAATGCATTTCTAAAGACTCAAATAAGTCATGGAATGAATAACTAAAAAGATGTTGTACATTTGGGAGAATTTGGGTGCAAAAGGGTATAAAAACTTGACTAAGTCACCAAGTAAGATGGTAGAGAAGACTCAGCTTTAAGACTTCTAGACAAGGTCTTTATTTGCTCTGGTGAAACTGAGGTTTGTAGGAGAAGTTTGGTGACACTTAGGTCTCCAGCCTTCCGGGAGTTTCTGATGGACAGTTACAGAAATATCAGGTCCCTTAGATAGTGGCTCTTGCCATCTATAATATCTAGTCCAATCTAGTATTCAGTTAAGAAATGGCTTAAAAAAATCAAACATTGATAAAGAAATAATACAAAGACTCCAAAACTAATAAAAGAACTAAGAAGTACTGGATGTGATTGAGTACTGGCACACTATCTCAAGATTGGGAGAAGCAGGTAAAGAAGTTAATTCTAGGAACCTGAGAATCTTCTGGAAGAAGTAGAAGGATCAAGCACAAGGATTCTTCCAACATACCTAAAGCCCAGCTGACTTAATCACTGTCACAATGGAAGGTATTCCCTTTGTGTGTGTATGTGTGTGTGTGTGTGTGTGTGTACATTGGGAGGTAAGTTAACTACACACAGTTAATTTACCTCCCAATGTACACAGAAAAGGCTGTCACAGAAAAGGCTGAGAAGAGGCCCCAAAGGACTGCCTCAGTCTCTAGGAAATTGCAGTCTGAGGAAACTGCCTGGCCACTAGAATAGGCAAAGTTGAACTGACACAAAAACAAATCCCAGTAACACAGCTGAAACTTTATTGAACAATCATAATGTACCAAACCCCTTTCTGTGTTACATACATTATCTCTTTTCATCCTCACGGCAAACTTATAACAAAAATTTAAAAAATGTGATAGGTCTGCATTCAAAGTTTCTGGGACACAAAAGAATATATGTATATGTGCATATATAAATTTTATAAAAACTGTACAATAGCTAAAACTATTCTATAATTATAGAAAACAGATCTACAGTTACTTTAGGCCAGTTGTGGAGTGACTATGAAGAATGAAGGAAATTACTTGATGATGGATATAATCTCTGTCTTGATAGGAATGATGCTTCATATGTATATGAAGTGTCAAAAACTAATAGATTTATATGGATAAATGGCTACATTTTAGGACATGTAAATTAAATCTCAACATATTGGGTAGGAAAAAATAAAATGGGTAGAGATGAACAAACTTGAGAGGGTGATATCAAGGTTGTCTCTAGTTTCAATTGAAATAACTTAGTAGATGAGCTTCCCATTTTTCTGGGAAGAAATATTAGAGTTGCACCAGGATTGAGGTAAAGAAAGAGCATTGAGAGAACAGTACTGAAATGCTGAACTAAAAGTGCCCAAGACAATGGTACTCTTAAACTATTTTTCAAAAGTTTTAGATGGGGACCCTGACTTACAGTGTTTCCTTCTTCCATGGTATGAATACTTCCATCACATCTGTTTTCAAACTACCAGTGATTTCAAGAATAGTTTGAAACAAATTTATGAAAATTTAAACATAGGCTCTTGTGATACAGGAGAAGCCAGCTCCAGCATACCTCTCCCTCTGAATCATCAAATATGTGGATCAAGAAGTGTGCAAATGGAGGTGTCCACCGAAGAGAAACACAGTTATTAGTGAAGAGGTGGTAATAAAATGCAGGTATGTGAGTGCAATTAAGAAAAGAATATAGAGGGAAAAGAAAAGCTTTTTTAAATTGTACCTTGGACATATTGATTTTAAAGGTCAAGTAGAAGAAAATGAGTAATAAGGAACAGAAAAATGATAAGAAAATCAGGAAGGTGTGATGTCAAAGGAACTAAGACAGGAAGCCAAGAAGTGGCTGACAGTGTCAAATTCAGCTAAGTCAAGTAAGGACTTTATTAGAGAGGGGCTAACATTTCATAGTATGGAATTTGTGGTGGCTTTCGAGCATGCAGTGTTGATATAGTTTCAAGCTGCAATGACTTGCAGGTAGATGATGACATCTGGAAACTCAGGGGAAAGCTGTTAATGAAGAAGATCTGCTCAGCAGAAGCTCCTACCCATGTACAGTCACTGTTGTATGTCACCAGCCGAATCACTGCTCTGACCAGCACTAAGCAGTGGAACTGGTCAAAGAAGTTATTCTGATGCCTGAGCTAATGTTCCCATGCCTGAAGTTCTATGGTCAAGCATATCCCTAGGAAGCTGATGATCCCTGTACCCATTCATGGAAGAACTTCACAAAGAAGCTGAGTTCCTAGTTCCGGCTCCCGATTCTCTGCACTACCACCCTGTCCACAAAAGAAACTTTCCTGCATGACTCATAATCTCTATATGACTCATGTAGTCATTTTCCAGAGATGTAATTCAAAATTTTCCACATCCCCATCCACCTTATCTTTCTTACCTGATATTGACAAGTGGAGATTCACTCTAGTAAATATTTCTAGGGTGAATCAGTCCCCTATCAGATATTTGACTTTTTCATGGATACAAACAACTGAGTCTTAAAAGTGAAGTCTATTCCCACACAAGTGCCACTACAGATTTGACCTACTAACCACATTCAACAAGTAGGGATAACCCTCATCAGTGTGGATTTTTGTTCTGTTAAACCCCTACACTCTAATCACTATCATTTCCAAGCATCTTGAGGAGTTACAGGAAACTGGAAAAGACCCAGTTTTCCTAAATTCTTCCAAATAATAATATAAACTCAGCACTTTTTGTGTCTATTTGTGGGGACTTGAATCTAGAGGCAAAATAGGGTATCTATTCTTGGAGTGTTTATTTTGCTTAAAATTGCTTTAATGGAAGAGATTTACATATACACTTAGAGATATATATATTCACAACTACTTATGCGTACATGTTTAAATATATACATACACAAACACTATGATATATTATGGAATGTAAAAATAACAGATTTTTAAAGACAAATTAGAATTTTTTTGTTTGCAGCATATTACTTTAAATTTCTAGATTGTCTTCAGCTTCTACTTTCCGGTCCACAAATATTCACACTCCCCCCTTTTTTGTGACTGTGTTAATGATCTGTGACTGTCAGGAAGACCAGGATACATATCTAACAGATTAATAAAATGCATAAATTCCTGACAAATGTCAATAATCAGAGTGATTTCCAGTGCTAGATGCCCTTTGACCTTTCCCTATACACCTGCTCTTGAGAAACCTGGAGGAAACATAACCTGGGAAATGTTATTTCCTTCCCAGAACAGGTTGTCAACCTTGTGGTTGCACACTTTCCTTTAACATACTTCATCTTATCCATCTTCTACTACTTCTAACAAACCTACAAACAACCAACAGTTCATTGCAGAACAAAGAACTGAGGCCCAGAAGCCACAGAAAGGGAGTGCAAACATATAGATGAAGAAATGCCAAGTTCTTGTTGACACCAGTACCAGCATCATTGCCTGAGTCACAAGGAGAGAATAGATGTGGGAAAGACTTTGACAGCCTTCCCACCGATAATTCTGAGAAAGCAGAGTTACCAAGGAATTCTCAGAGCAGTTGCTGGTGGAATGAAGGCCCTACTTAACATACAGTCTTTATAAGTAGATGTTAGATGACATATACTTATTATTTTCCAGCATCACATGCCATTACTGAGAGTCAATCAATATAAAACCTCTGTAGCTACATGTAGAGACTCTGGCTTCAGCTTTCTGAAATACCAGCCAGAGTAGGCACCAAGTCTCCCTCCAAGACTGAGAAAACAATTGGAGGCTTGTGAGAAGGGTATGTCCTGTGTTCTAAGAAGTTCACTTTAGTGTCTGTGTAAAGGGCAAATGAAAGAGATAAAGGCATAGAGGCTGGGGAGCAACCAGAATTTTGTTGTAAGAACTCATTGATTTTTCATAGGGATGATGCTGGTCCTAGGGCATATTTTGAAATTTTGTGGGATGTTGTGTTTTGCTATCTGTGTTCAGACAACAAGAGCCTAGAATGATAGATACACTGTTTTGCACAGGCCGTCTCCAAGAAGCTAAGAATTGTCTTGAATGTCACATTAAAAATGGAATATTTCACCTTATAATAGTTTGAGCTAAATAGTTAATAACTCTATTTTCCATCCATCCATCCATCCATCCATCCATCCATCCATCCATCCATCCATCCATCCATCCATCTTGTTATAATGATATTTGAGTCCTAATATAACACACTTATACTGGTCGGCATTTGTACATGTGGCAAAGTATGAAGAAATACAAGCATTGTGTTGTACACTAGTTTAATTTTATTATATTAACTTGTTTATTATGTTATAAATTATTCTCCTTTATTTCTCTATGTATTGATTTTTTTGCAGTTTGTGAAGATATGTGTTGATAGATTATATTACCTATGATTTTATTTTTCAGATATTAACTGGTACATCATAAATTAAAAATAATTATTAATTTTAACTTGTTTAGCAAGAGAGGCAATAGATATAACAGTGTTGAAAATGAAACTGGAAGAGGGGCTACGGCAGAAAAAAAAAAATGACTAGGTCATAGATGTTGAAAGCCTAGACAGAGGCATAAGGACTGGTAGAGAACATTCCTGTGGATGTAGAAATAACAGAATTTGGAAAGAGATTAGATATGGTGGATTATAATTAATCTCTGTTTCAACTTTCCCTGTGCTGACTAAGTAAACACAGAACTGTATCCTACTTGACCTTTCCACAACCCTTTCATTATCTTGACTGCTATCTCCAGAAGTGTTTCTCTGAGCCTCCAAATGGTATTTAGTTGTAGATTCCCAAATGGAGCTTAATATTGAAATGAGGAGGGAAGACTCCCCTCTTCCAAACTAACATGCCACATGTACAAGTCCTTAGGTCCAACTTCTGCATGGATACACACGTAACAGACTCCATCAGTAGCCTAGAGATACTCCCTCACCTATTGCATATGCCAACTGCTAAAAGCTTTTCTTTGATTAACAGCTCTCTTTGGTCACTGAAGCTAGCTTTGCCCTGTGAAGGAAGCTAGAATTGCTAGAAATCATGCATCTCTCCTTCCTCAACCAATACCTGACTAGAAGTGGTGTATAAATACTCCAGCTTTTTAATCTCATCTGTGGGCTGACTCTAAGGTATATGGCCTATGTTGACCCTCAGAATTACCATGACAGGATAAAATTCTAATCATCCACATCCTAATCCTCCACTATCCTATATTAACTGCCTTTCTTGTCTCGTTTCCCTTTTTCTCTACAAGAGTTTTACTCTCCTCCCAAAGAAGCATTGATATTATGTCCTTATTCGAGTGTCAGCTTCACAAACCAAGACAACTTGATGTCCACTCCACTGAAGGCAGATGTGGTCAAAGAACTCAGACTTGGGGGCAGACCTGGGTTCTAATCCCAACCGGTGCCAGCTCATCAGTTGACTTTAGGAATCTCACTCTCTCTTTCCCCACCCCCTCCCTCTCCTCCTTTTCTCATTTTTTGCTTTCTCACTTTAGTTATAGAGAAAAGAGGAGAGGAGAAAGAAGACTTCTGGTCTGTAAAATATGGAATTCTCTGTCAATGTCTCAGGACTAATGCTGAAACAGAAGTGGAAATGCCTACATCAGTACCTGACATATAGGAAACATAGTAAATGGTGATTGATTTTGAACCTAGTCAGTTAACTCTCACTCAATAGAGAATACATCACCATTAGACAGGGATTCTTAACCTGAGTAAGGAAAAGTATTCTCTGCAGTTATAATAAATAAAAATGGCATGTCCTGTGCCCCTGAGTTTTGTTTTGGGGTAAATTTCTTAGATTTAACTAGATTCTTAGATTCCCTAAAAAGATTATCCTTATCTTAAACCACTCGCTCTTGTCAGTTATTTGAAAACATAACTGTAAACATTATGTCTCCATTTTAAAGATCAAACAACTAATGCTTTTAAAGGCATCTTATCTCCCATTGGGGAGAAAAATTTCCAGATCCTTATGTAATATATATCCTTATATTATATATAATATATGTATCTTTATAAACAATAAAGTTTATCAACTTTATAAACTATAAAGTTTATAAGAACTTTATATATATAAACTTTATATATATATAAGAACTGTATATATATATGTATGTATGTGTATATATATATATATATATATATATATATAAACTTTAGAAATCCCAGACTTTACAAGAAAATATACTAGTATTGGGGTAGAAATTTTTAAAAAATCATTTATTTTTTATTTTGACCAGTTTGATAGATACATGTGTGTTAGAATGTGGTAGGATATCCCTTCAATGGAGCAGAGTGCTTGGGCTACTGATAACTATTTTCCTTCCACCTTCCTCTTGGAGCTATTAGACCACAGGTCTTAGGTTCAGAAGCTTGGACCACAATCTGTATATCCTGGTGCTTATTTGGACAAGATGTTCACTGTATCTGTGTGTGACATCTCAGTCATCTACACAGTCCTTTCCCATTGGCATGTCTTAGCAAAATATTCTGGGCTCTTAGGAAATATTCTGTTGTTTCACATCATGAGAAGCAAAGCTCTCTCCACATGAGTCAACCTCAAGGAGGACAGAATAAACCATGAGAGGTGTTTCATTTCCAGCTCCAATTGTGTTGCTCTTTCTCACCCCACAAAACTTAATTTGGGGTTGTTATTGACAATTGCTACTGCTATTCACAATTACCACATTTGAGCGTGTGTGCAAGAAACTGTGCGGGGGAAGCATGGGGTGGCGGAGAGGAGACAAATTGGCAGAAATGATTTAAAATGCCTGTTTTCCCAATTACTTAAGCTCACCTGGTTTTGTCAAAATCAAGAGAGGCATAATTTTCTTGTTTTCAAAAAACAAATTATGGCTCAGTAGAAAAATAAATGCATTATCATGAGTAAAAGGAAAATAGATTGTCAAAATAATTGTTATGGAAGATGGAATTCACTTTCAGGGAATGCTTTACAGTTTCCTCCAGGCAGAGAAAACTATTTTATTTTATCAGAACAAACTAATGTCATTGACATGCTGCCCTTTGCTACACTTTCTCTAATTCATTAAAACTCCTAGTTTAGTAGGTCTCCATGTTTTGTTTTTTTTTTTTTTTGGTTTTTTTTGTGTGTGTGTGTGTGTGTGTGTGTGTGAATATGGAGATCTTATTTAATAAAAAATCAAAAATTGAGTACCCTAAAATGTTAGTAGTTGTATACTTTCAGTAATTATTAAGGGAGAAAATATAAAATAGCATCCCAATTAGCATTCTGCTTGCTGCTTAAGAAACTACCTCAAATTTAGTGGCTCAATACAATAACTGGTTTTCTTGGCTTGTAAATTGCCATTTGGACAAGGGCTAACAAAAAAATCTCTGCTCAGTGCAGTGGAGCTGAGGTAGCTTGAAGCCTGGAGGTCAGCTAGAGGGCTCTGGCACTCATATGTCCAGAGGTTGTTCCTGGCTGACAATGACCTGAGTTGGCGTGGTCATCCACACAAAACTATTTCCTCCTCTTTCTTCCTATATATTCCTATATTAAAGCTCCTCTGACATCATTGAACTTATTCGCAACTTCCTTTTCCATCAGCTAATGCTATCAGGGATACACTTTTAACCTGTAAAATCTTAAAGACTAACAAAACACTTAATAACAGGTAGTCACATATTTGTTTACTAAAACTTTAGCTTGCTGACATGAGAGTAAAAGAGACTATGGTAGTGTTTATATAGAAATCCAGAAAAATTATGTAAAGTAACTAATTTCTGTTGAACCAAAGGCAGCACAAGACTGTGATCTCTGAGAGATGGGAAATAAGATAGTTCCATGCATACCCTGCCTTTCTGTTTGAAGGACTTTCCAGGCAATAGTTGAGAGTGGGGATTCTTGCAGAACTGAAGAGATAGAGAGATCAAAACTCAGAGCAAGCGAAAAAAGCTAGAATTTCTAGAATAAGGTAAAAGGAATAAGGAAGTTGTTTACAGAAAGAAGTCTAAACCTCTGCATATTATGTCCCTTGAATTTTGACTGAATATTAACCTCTGCATGTACCAAGAAAAACTATAAGAATCTAGACTGATAACATCTATTTGAGGAAAACAACTACTAGGAGCTGAGAGTTATACAGATATTAGAGTTTACATAAGATTGGGACATATTTATATTCTGACTAAGTAGAACTGAAGGATTTTGTTGAACATCTCAAAAATTAAATAAAACCCATAACAAGTCAGCAGCTTAGGAAAGAATTAACTTAATTCCAGGATAACCATCATTCTGCAACAACTGCTGCAGAACAACCAATCCTGAAAGGACTATGTTGACTGTGAATAAATGGACCAGAACACTAAGTACATTATGAAAGAAGGCAAAAATTCTTCAAAATGTAGTGCTTTTGGTAATGTCAACAATATAAACAAATGTATTAAAATGTAAATAAGTACTACCATATGATCCATAGTCAAAAGAAAAAAAATTAAAATTCAAATAAACCATGAATAAAAAAAGATAATGAAATTCACCAAGCAAAAATTTTTAAACAGCCATTCGTAATTTAAAGAAAAATGATAACACAATGAGTGAATAAACAGGAAGTCTTGAGAGATAAAGAAATATAAAAAAAACCAAAATGGAAATTCTAAAATTAAAAATATAATATTTACAATGAAAAAAATCATAGAATGGGTTTGTCATCAGATTACAGAATGCTTGGTTGATGAACTTGAAGACAGAACAACAGAGATTATAAAAATGGAAACATAGAGAGAAACTGTTGGGGGGGAATAGAATTTTAGAGAAAACCGTCCCTGTGACTATATCAAGGTGTATATATATATATATATGTGTGTGTGTGTGTGTGTGTGTGTGTGTGTGTGTGTAATTATAGTACCAGAAGGAGACAAAAAAGAGATCAGAGTTCAGAAAAATATCTATGGAAGTCATGATTACAAATTTTTAAACAATTAAAAACACAGACCTCTAGATACATGAAACTTGGTGTTCCTCAGGTAGGATAAATATACACACATGTGACATCATAGTTGAATATTATCAAATTATTGTAAACATATGATATGTGCATGAGAAAGAAAATGAATCCGAGAAGCAGTTTGGGAGATGGTGAAAAACTAAGAAGCAACTATAAACAACTTATTTTCCAACAGAAGCAATTCCAACTGGAGAAAATTGGAACAATCTTTGATATGTTGGTATATAAATCTATCAACCTAGAAATCATATCCAAAAAAATGTTTTAAAAGTGAAGACAAAACAAAGACAAATGAAAGGTGAGAAAATCTGTCACTAGAACAATTGCATTACAAAAACTACTGAGGCAAGTTTTCCTGACTAAATGAAAATGCTACCAGTTAAACTCTGCACACTTAAGCGCTCTGTGTATAAATTATATCTCATTACAATATCATCTTCCTGCTTCAGCTTCCTTTCAGGTCTCATCACTCAATCTGCCCTACTTAAAGAGAATTAGATTTTTCAAGTGGACTCTTAACTGACTGGCTGGATCAAGGCATGATATAACCTCTCTGGAGATCTTCTTCAAGTCCTGCTCCTTATTGAAAAGTTAAGAAAAACAAATGTCTGAAGATATTGAAAAAGGAGTCCCTGTACACTGTTGCTGGAAACATAAACTGCTAAAGCCATTGTGGAAAAGAAAGTATCATCAAAAATATCAAAATAGAACTGCCACATGATCTAGCAACCCTTCTTTTGAATCTATATCCAAAAGAAATGAAATCATACTGAAGAAATACATGTACTCCTCTTTATGTGAATATTTTTTGTAATAGCCTGTGCATGGAAAATGTCTATTCACAGATGAATGATCGAACAAAATGTGATATAAATATACTGTGGATTATTACTCAACCTTCAAAAAGAAGGAAATTCTGTTATCTGTACAACATAGAGGAAACTTAGGGCATTCTGTTACCTGAAGAAAGCCTGACAGAGAAAGACAAAGACTGCTGGTATCACTTATGCGTAGAATTTTAAAAAAAAAGTCAAAAAGCTAAAAAAATTTAAAGCTAACACTCAGCAAAATTGGAGAATGGAACATGAAAGGGGGAGGGGAGAAAGTGAGAGTGGGAGGGGCACAAAAGACTAAGAAGATGGTTCATGGTGCTAAGGTGGTAGGAGAACCCTGGGGTAGATAATTATGTAAAATAAAACAAATACAAAAAAAAGTCAAACTCAATAAAGCAGAGTAGAATTTCAGGGGGTGGAAATTTGGGGGATCAAGTACGGAAAGATATGCAAGAGGGTACAAAATTCATTTATAAGATATACAACTTCTTAAACTCTCATATAAAGCACTGTAGAATGGTGTTACTGTACTTGGTGAGTATGCATGGAAGGGATATGGGATTCAGAATATTTGAAATTACAATTGCAAACTGCTTTCACTGAAATGTCATGAAAGGAGTGAGCTTAGGGTGGTATTCCACTTTTCTCCTTTCCAAATCTCTACAGTTCTGTCTTATAACTATTATTTTATACTATTTTCTACTTTGCCACTCATATTTTCATCTAAGTTTGCAATATTAATTCATAAGATTAACATATTATGATTGTCTTCTCATTTTACAGATCTGGAAACTAGGCTCAGAGACATGTCTTTGCCCAACAGAGCTAGAACTCAATTTTGAGTTGTCAAAGCACCCAGTGTGTCATCACTGCCACCATGCCATGCAATTTATATGTGTTAGTGTCTGATATGACTCTCCACTGTCTGACTCCCTGGGCTTGCCTCCTACTCAGAGCAGTCCTGGCATACCACTAGCTCTCTTGTTGAGTTCCAACTCTCAGTCTCCTACCTGACTAATTCAAAGTTGTAGCATTGCACCTTGGAAGAAACTGAGTGATCCCTTTTGCACATAAGGGCCTCAAAGGAGAAATCATGCCTTCTTAATTGTAGCTCAGCTGCCTCCTTGGATATTTCATTTGATTCCAGACTGTCCTATTTTATATGTAATACCCTAAGATTGGAGCCTTCACATCGGGTCATTGTAGCTCAATAGTCTACCCCTGAATCCTAAAGCTTAGTCATCCTCTTATTGATTCCCATGTGTTCCACCTTCTAGCATGGAATAAAAGTGTTCCTTTAAGAGCATCAATGAAGACAGAAACAGAATAACATCATTAAATTGCACATATTTTCTTTGGGAAAGGGACAGTCTCTCTTGTCTAGAAGGCTTGTCATGAATCACAAACTTGGATCCATTCAGTATGTCTTCCCTTGAATGCTTTTGCAAAGGCAGAGTGAGTTGAGAGGATGAAATGTGTAGACTCCACTAAAGTCTAAACCTAGAAGGAAACTTTTCACTTCACAGACAAATAATTAAATTTCTTAGAAAGAAAGTGGTTTCTGAAGGCCATCAGATTCTTCTTTGCTCCCAGATCATCTCTAGTTTCTCAGGTAAGTTCCAAGGTGAGGTGGCACTAATTCTAGTTGGGAGATGCCTCTCAGGTGAGGTGCAGATGGCTGAAGATGGAAGAAGGAGATAGCTACCTGCACTCTGATTGAATATTCTCTATTTCTCAAGAGAAGAACCTGCATTTATGAACTTACAAACAACCATTCCTTTGAGGAAGTAGAGTGCATGATTCTCACTGTTTTCCTTTTGAAATATTTTTGTCAGATTCCCTTTTCTTTGAAATATGGTTCTCTTGTATGCAGCTAAATCCTAAAGAGTTTACTAATGCAATTTCTAATTATTCTTTTCAGAGTATTTTCTACTTCAGAGCCCTCCTCACTCAATAAAGGTAGTGATATTGAATTTGGAATAAGTAAACACAGTCTTGGGACCTTCCTGTATTTCTCTTAAAAAGAAAATCAGCATTCCACATGATTTAATTTCCCCTTAATGTTGGTGAGACAGTGTAACAAGCACACATTAAGTCTATGCCCTTTCCCATAAGGAAATTTCAAGTGAGTTCACCTAGCTTCTGGAAGGAACAGCACTTTGCTATGGGCCAAATACATATCTGGATTTCATGAACCCCTTCTGAAGGGGAGGAAGAGATAGATCATCTCAGCAACAGATCTATTGCAGGCAGTAAAAGATCAAAGGGGAGCTGGAATGTTGTTATTACTACAGCTATTATTATTGCTGCTGTCATTATTATGTTCAAGCTGTAAATTCACTTAATAGAAATAGGACCTGGCTGCCAAAAGAGACTCAGAAAGATGCAATTGCCCAAAGTCCTCATTTTTGAGCCACACGTTATTCCAGCAATCCAATCTCACTGTCCTCAGGTATCTGTTGTGGATGTGTGGGTGTGCTTTGGCTGGTGTGGCCAGATTGATGTCTACAAGCTATGCACACAAAGGAACTGCACATCTCTTTCACATACAACTCACTGTTGATTTTGATAAACCTGAGGCTGTTTTCAAGATAATGTGACATATTTATTGTTGGATTTATGCACATACTGCATCTTCTCAATAGGATTTAAGAAAAACAAGATGCATGGTGGGGGACATGACCTCAGAGTCAAGTAGACGGTGCTCAAAGTCTGCCCTATAGTCACCCCTCATGGTTGTTTTTTGAATACTCCCAATGTCCAAGAACTTGGAACCCCTTATAACCATGCATTTAGTTCTTAGACAGTTCTGTCTGCAAATTAGGCATCTGCTGAGTCACCTTCCTCTTTTCAGAAAGTATTCCTCTCTACTGTGCAAAGGAAAGAAGAGGTTTCTTCTTCTCTTTCCCCATGGCCCTGCCTTTCTGGCATGCACCCTAGCAGTAGGAAGCTCTCTATTGCTTTTGGCTTCTCTGTGGTTGCCCTTTAGGTCCGTAGGGTATCATCTGGAGCTCATGTTCCAGTAAATGGACTGATGCTTAATTAGTCTCCCCAAAGCTTAGCAACTTAAAACAAGAATGATTCATTGTTATGATTCTGACTGTTGCTGGGGAGTTATTCTGCTGGTTTCACATCAGCTCCCTGTGAGGTTCCACTCAACTGGGAAGGTTCTTTAGGTTTAAGGGGCAAGATGGACTCAGTTCGTGCCAACCTGGAGTTGGTTGCCTTGGTTCTTCTTCATGTGACTGCTCTTTCTTCACTGGGCTAAACTAGCATTCTTACATGGTGAGCTCTGGGAAGTCTTCTAAAGGGGCGAAGGCATTGCACCTTGAAAATAGTCCATTTTTTCTGCCACAGTTCCGTTGGTCAAAACAAGCCACAAAGGCAGTAGGTTCAGAGTAGGGAAAAAGACTCTTGATATGGATTAAAAGTTCAGTCTACCAACACTGTGTCTGCTAGAATGTGCAGAAAATACATGCAGCAAGTAGACGGTAAAGATGGATACATGAGGAATCTTCCCTCCAACCCTGACTCTCTTATCAGTCTGTCCTTTCACCTTCTCAAGACCTGAATCTTTGGGTGTTTTGTTACTTACAAATGTCTTTTGCTGAAGAGCTCCAATGATTATGGAATATAATTATTATATAAAAAGAAAGAAGGTATAACTGCAACAATTGTGAACATTACCCATGAACCTCAAAAACAAAAGTATAGATTTTATACAGGCCTGGTGACCACTCTCAGGTCTTTCAGTTTGAGTTCTCTATGCCCAGGCTCAAAAATTATCATCCCTTCATATCAAGTATCTCCATTCAAATCTCCACCCCCACCCTACTTTCTTGGAGGAATCTTACCGCTTCAGAGGGAAAGATTATCTCCCACTTGATCTTTTGCCCTTTATCGACAAAAAACACCTTCATTTTTATCATGTGGTCTGTGCAGCCCAATCGCTCAATGATGTTGGTTAGCAGGCAAATTTGATCAATAGACAAACACAGGATGAAAGTTAGATCCCTGGGTCATGTTGAATGCAGAGTGGTCTTTCAGTTTCCTTTTTATCACATCATCTCCAGAATGTTGGGGCTGTTGGTTTTCCTTGCCAGAAACATAGTGAGACCATAGAGAGCCTTGAATAACAAGTAAAGATTTATTACTGTGGTTTGGTCACAACTAAGAGCTCAGTTTGATCATATTTCCAGAAATACAGATAAATTTGTATCCAGGAAAATCCCTTCTTCTTCTTGATGGTAAGTTTTCCTTAAAATTTCTTCATCAGCTGCATGGTTAACTGCGAGGTTCAAGTTTGGGTTTGAGAAAGGGAAGAACACCTTCTTAGGCCTATTTATGTGCCATTAGAATTGGGAAAAAATAGAATTTTTCACATGATATTTAGCAGATACTTTCCTTAGGAGGTCCTAGAAATAGCTAACATCAGAATCCAAAATTTCAGAACCCTATATTCCAGACATTTAATTCTTAAATACTCCTTCATCTTGAGTCAAACAAGGAGTGAAAACAACATCAGAGAGAGCAACCAAAGCTTCGTTCCAATCAGGAAAGCTAAGGAAGCCATGCACTCTAAGTCCTTTCACAAAAAAGGGAAAGTCACTGTAGCTTTAGCCTGATTCCAACATCAAGAAGCTAAGAGCTTGGTTTGCTCTTTGCCTGGGCAAGGCAATTTACTGATTCAGGCATGAACAAATGTTACAACGTTCCTCATCTTAAGAAATTTGTCAGGAAGAAGCTGATATGAGGGTACATTCAGAGTAACCAGCTTATTATGTCTCCATGTGTATCATTCAGTGTACCAGTCATTCCTCATGGTCACATGGGATTATATGAACAGGTTGCAGTGAGACTCTCTGCGATGGTGTCCCCCTTTGTCCGATAATATTGATGATACCATTTTCTTGTACTTTTAAATATACCAGTATTTTTATTGATTACACATATATGTTTTTGTATATCATTAGATATCCACTCCAAGGTTCTCCTGCTGCTATATCACCCATGAAGCTTCATCCTGATCTTTTGTGCTGTTCCCTGTTCCTTCTCCCTTACTATGTTTTAGTTCCATTCTCAGTTATTTGGGATAGAGGGAAGCTCTTTAAAAGACAATGTAAGTAATCCCACAGATGCAATTTTCCAGACATGTCACCTGGCAGGTACCTGCCTGGAACTGAAATAGGGTGTTAGCAAGCACCAAAATGAAGTAAAACCAGGTGCCAATTGGCATACACAGGACACCACTGATACTGGGTGCACACACAAGGGAAATGCAAAGGGCTATAGTCAAAATCAAGGGATAGTGCCCACAGAGGTCACCATCTGTGGGTTCTTCCACTTGCGCACAAGGTTGCAAGAAACCTTAGGATTTAACAACCCTGTGATTGATTCCACAAGGAAAACAAAGAGATTAATGTAGCCATAGAAGCCAGCTATCTCACTCAGCAAGTATCCACCAGGTAAGTGGAGTGCTAGTAACCTGTCACCCAAGAGTGCTGAGGGAAAAAGCAATGCTCACGATTGGTCGCCAAGAGTGTACCACCAAAAAACAGCTAGAGACACGTGGCCCAGGGCCTTTGGTGCTCCCGACAGACAATGTCAGAGACCGGACAGGAGGCTCAGTTGCTGCAAAAGTCTTGGCTTTTCTTCCTCAGCAGTCATTTGGCTGCTATCTCCCTTCCTTCTCCAGAGGCCGGGAACAGAGGCCTTCATATTTCCCTTGGATCTGGAACAGTTCTCACGTTCAAGCTTTATGAAATTTCCTTGCCATTCCTTCTTTGGTTCTCATATTCTTTCTGAGGCTTCTTCTCTGGGTCCCTGTGTGCCAGTCCTTTTTCCTGGTTCCTGCCTCTCATGTGCCAGTTCTCTCTCCTTTGGGTCCTTTCCTGGATTCCTCCTAGGGTTCTAGGACCTTGTGTTCTCAGGCCTCACCTCTGGGTTGGTCCCTCTCTCTTGGAGATGCTGGTTGAAATCTACCCTCAGGAGGCCCACCCTAGAGTCTGTCCCCTGGTTAGTTGGAAGCATACCCTAGAATCCTTGACTGGATTTAGATTAAGACCACCAAAGTTGTTGCCAAATTCTACCCTGTAACTGAACCTAATACTTGCTTCATCCTATCATAACTAGGGCAAGTAAAATACTTTAAGAAAATACACAATTTGTGAGAGAAATTTGGCAAGATAAAAAGCTTTTAATTATTCATAGTTATCTGCAGTCAGGTTCCAAGGCCTTGGGCTATTCATCCCAAGATTGGGAATAAACTCAGTGTAGGAAAGCCCTTTGCAAACTATTGTGAACCATCTTCACAGGAATAGCATCACAGGCCTGAGGGGGTCCACTCCCTGGTGTCACACAGGGATGCCAGTATCCTGCAGCCAGAGCTGCTGTAAGTAGGAAGCTTCATTATCAGTCCTGCGTGCCTGTTAATGATGCCTACCAGCATTTGAAGAACTTGTTGTGTCATGTCTTCTTCCACCCCCAATTTGTGCAGCCCCAGGGTTTCTCTGCTTCCAGGAACCTGGGTTCCAGAGGTTGTTAATATCCAAGGTCACCCTGGTGACCTTCACCCTTTTCTGTGTGATACTGACTTCCCAGCAGAAAATAAATGATTCATCAGCCCTTGGAAAGGGAGAGAGATGCTTCCCATTAACAATGAGGAGAGCAGCAGAGGGTTGTCCAGGGAGGCAGGATGGAAATGGCACTGATGTGGCTACTGCCACTCCAGCTGCTCCCTGCACTGTCAGGAGACAGGTTAATGACAATCTGTCTCACTGGGGATGCCTCTGAAACTGTTTCTAAGGGTTCTTCTGGGAGTAGAGTCATATCCTGTCAGAACTTTCTGAATCAACTTTTATAGCAACTTGTGTGTCTTCTTGACTATAGACCTGAAACCACAGCTCAACCCTGCATGAAATGATAGATCTGAAGGAGGAAGCACCTCTAAATGGTCTTCCCTCTCCTCCCTTCTCTCTACTACATCTTTCTTACATGTGCACATCAAAATCATTTGAAAGACTATAAGCACTCAGGGTTCTCCCTTCAACCACACTCCCAAAGACTCACAGAGACTTAGGGAACCTGTTTTATGAATGTGATTTTATGACTGTAGTGTCTCTCCTGCTAGTTATGTATTGGATTTGTGTTTCAACCATTTTTTTTTTTTTTTTTTAGTTATTCTGATGTAGGTGGTTATAAGATTTGAGATACATTTCTGGGGGGAGGGGTATAGAACTTGTTTCAGTGAGTGTTAAAACCAGAAGAGACTTCACAGGTATATAGAACAACCTTCACTCTATTGTTGAGTATTGTGGCGAATGAAGGCACTGGCACCGTCAAACTGCTGGAGTTCAAAATCCAAATCATGCTTGGGGTCTAATAAACTGTATGATTTGGCACAAGTTCATTAAATTCTCTGTGCTTTTGTTTTCTCATATGTGAAATTGGAATAATTCCTAACTCATAGAAATGTTGTGAGTTTAAGATAAATTAATACAGGGAAAGTACTTGGAAGGTGTCTGGTACTTGTCAACATTCAACAAATATTTGTGTCTTTCAGGACTCAGGGCAGCAGAATGGCTTTGAGTTGGGCAAGATAAAGAACCTGCAACAAGGACAAGGCCTACCACAATTGTGGGAGTTGGTTATGTACTGTTTAAAGCTGTAGTTCCTGCATTTGGTGCTGGACCTGAAACCGGAAGGGTTAGTGATGTAACAATGGAGGGATGCTCTTACACAGTGTTAATTAATACCTGCTGGATGTACAGCATCATTATGATTACTGAAAGGAGGACTGATATTTTTGTCTACTTACAATATGACAATCACCTTTCATTCTACCAACTATAATTTGTAATCCTTTCTAGTTTTTACATTTTTAAATAAATTTTTATTATTGTAAAAAATGTAAATGGAAAGATAAACACAGATATGCTAAAAACAGATAAAAGCCTATCTAGATTAATATCTCTCCTCCTTTAATCTTAATGATTAAAGATGAGAAGATGAGCTGGCATCCTGCACCACAGGGAACCACTTTAACTAGGACAGGGCAAGGTTGAAGGAGGGGATCTGATAGGAGGTGGAGGAGATGAATGCCAGTATCACTTAAGCCAACTATCCAGGAGTCAGATACATGAGCATCAATGGTACCTGTCCTCATCTCCTTCCAGAGTGAAAATGAATAGCTGTCCTTCACATCCCATTTCAAAACTTATGTGACCCAAACTTGAAACACTGACTTGTGGTCATCTTTTACTTGGCTCTAGATCCTAAAGGAAAGGATTTCCAACTGCAACTTGGAATTATTTAGGGAAGGATATTCTAGCACTAACTTGGAACCATGCAGAGCAGAGAATTCTCAGATTTTTAGATTTAACTTAGTGAGACTGATACAGTAGAAGACCATGACATTATTAATTTCTCTTACTATGCATCAGAAAACTGATGTAGAGCTGGAATGTAACTATTCAAGGTCAAACAGCAAATCTGTAGAAGATTGAGATAGGTCCGGGCCTGTTTCTTCCTACTTATGCTGTTCAAACCTAAAAGGTATCTCAAAGGTCTTACAGGTATGTCCATCTGTCTCTTTGTGGTACCTATAGACAGGAAACACAAGTCTATGGTGGATTTATTTCACTGATATATTTATTGAGAGCTAACTGGGCAAGTAGGAGTACTTACTCTTGTGCTGCTCAGAGAAATTACCACTGCTTGCTTCAGTAGAGTAAAAGTCTGGCAAGAAAGACTGCAAGTGATGTATGAGTGTTTGGGGATGGAGCTAGATGAAAGATAACTGTAGATATTATTCAAGGTATATCAAGTACCTCTCTCCCTTCTTATCCATTGATATTCTGGTGAGCAGGGCATATGGTTTATTCAGAATGAAGGTATTTCCCAGGAGATGCAACTTTCAGTGCTAAAACCAGAAAGTCTCTGACAAACTAGTATGAGTTGGTCATCTTAAGGGTCAACAAAATGGAATGATTCACTCAAGAGAAACAGCAAATAAGTAAACAAAACAGCTTTGGAACTGATCATACAGCATTCTCTGGGCCATCATGGTGGACTCACCCTGCAGCTTTCAACTCAGTTCAACAAACCCAAGATCCCTCATAAACAAGCCAGAAGGAGCCACCAGTACTCTCCAGTACAGGCTACTGTTCGCAAAACATGTCCCATCCCTTCATGGGTACTGGAATATGGATAGTTTTGTCTTTTTCCCCTAATGGTATCAAAGACCAGTAGACTTAAAGCTAGTATCGAGTTTCTGTACCTTTTACTTTGGGTCTTTCACTGACTTTTGGCTTTCAGTTATCTTCCTGATTCTTTCCAGTAAAATCTAGAGGAGGGCACTGCACCAAACACTGCCAAAATGGAAGGATCTGGGGTCTATGTTTGGCTGCTTGTACAAGATGGCCACTTAAGATATTCTCCAGTTGTTTGGATTTAAAGTTTGAAATAAGCAGGAGTGCCTATCAAGACCTTTAGCTTTCACTATACTAACATCATATCAGATGAATCACCTTCCGGATCTACCAACCAGGGTCTTTGTTTAACTTGCACGACTAAAATTAGCAGCTCATTCACAATCCGTAATGACTGACGAATTATCTCATACACATGGGACAAAAGAGAAAGATATGAAGAGGGGCCTCTTCCCTAAGTCTCATCCACCAGATTCTTCTCGTTAAAGAGGCGCTCTCAAGTGTCCAATTTGCTGCAATTATAGCAATCAAAAAAGCATTCAGCCTCCTCCCGCACCTGACGAGCCAGCTCATGCATTCTCCCCAACTGTGGTGGGCTGGATGCTAATGCAGCACCCATTTCCCTGGTCCCAGCTACATTTGTAAATATACCCTGACTCCCACCCCCACAGCTGGGTTGGTTCACAGTCCAAAGGGAGTCCGCCATGTCAGTCCTACCCAGGAGACCTGGAGCTGCTCAGACCCACACAGGCTCACACAGGAAAAGAAAGGGGACAATTAGCCTTTAATGTGGACTTACACAGTTTTACCCATAAAGGCCAGAAGAGTACTGATTATAGACATTCTCCTTCATTTGGCAAATTTCTAAAGGCTGATATAAAAACTCCCACCATGATAACAGGTGCAGGTGTAACTTGTGGAGAAGCTTGGGCTTGTTTGATTACTGCATTGTGCCAACCTCCATGGTGTTTGAATGGGAGCTTTGTGAGTGTATAGTCCCCCAGATTGCGGCCTGCTGCTCTGCATGGTGGGGTGGGGTTCTGTTGATCAAAGGCCCTTTAACAAACTGCAAATAACTATCAGCTTCCTCTGCTCACCTGCTTCTTTATTTGCATCTAATGGCCCTTAGGAGAGCTGAAAATGTTATTTAATTATGCTGAAGCCCCATGTTTCTGCTACGATTCCTTCTAGAATGTGCCTTCCCAGTGAGGCATCTTTACACATGCTTATGAACCTCTTCAGGCTTGCTCAGAGCTTAAGAAGTCTGCTACCCACTCCAGTTGGTCTAATCATCCACAGAGATCACCTTTGTGCTGCCCCCTGAGACATTCTGCCTGCACCCAAGTGAAACTTTTCCATCCACTATCCAGCCCATGGTGCTTAGATTTTTATTCACCATGGTCCTCTCACTTCCCACTGAGAGCATTTGGAAAACAATGTGGTGTCGAAGTGGGATATAGTCTAAGACCCCTGTGGATGCCTGGATAATAGTATCCTTACTTATATATACTGTTTCATTTTCCTAGACATGCATATTTATGACAGAGTTGAATTTATAAAATAGGCAGAGAAGAGATTAACAATAGATAGTAGTGAAAATAGAACAATGATGATATAATGCAATAAAAGTTATGTGACTGTGGCAAGAAATATTGTCTCACTGCTATTTTAGCTACTTTGAAACTCTAGGGTAAGGGGTGACTACTTTATGCCATTTTATTTTCTCACTTTTTCACAGCCTCCTCATCTATGAAACTGGGATAATGGGGATAATCTGATGTGTTTCTCAAAGGATTATTGTGAGTTCCACATGGGACCATGTCTGCAGGATGTCTTACATTTGATGTGTGTAATTATAATGGTCACTATTACTTAGTTTTTGTGTCTTCCTTTGTCACTCTTCTTTCTTTCTATTGTTCCAATTACTAGGTTGTTTTTGAAAAACTTTCTCCAGCATTTTTTTTTATCAGTTTATGTGTTAAATTATTCTACAGCAGGGCTTGTGTAGATTTTCTACTTGTCCACACAATTTACCAGGCAGCTGGAATATGTATGCAGCACTCAAGTGGGAGCCAGAAGCCTCAAGCTAGAGCCCTGATGTTACATGGACCAGCTCCAAAAGAACAGGTTCTTTGCCCTCTAGGAAAAGCATTCTCCAGAGAGTGATAGTTGTAGTTGAAACAGGGAAGACTTTATTTGAGAGACTCATGCCAAAGGGTGCCAGGATGGCCAACGAGACTATAGCCTGATTCCGCAAATGGAGTAAGGAGGACATATTGAAAGGGTGAGTTAAGCAGTAGGCAAAGAAGGCAGTGTCATAGCTTGTTCTGGCCTGGGCTATGGTTGGGCATGTGCATATGGGTTACATTGCAACTATACATGTGGGTCTCCAGCTTCTCCTGCCAGGAAATTGTGAGATAATCATGACTCAAGATCTGACACTTTTTTCTATCATGGTGCCTCAATGATCAGTGTAGCTGTGAATTGTTTGCCAATTCATGATTTAGTGCAGCTGTTCAAACAGGACTTGAGAAAACTGATCCTACTGGCTCACAATTTTGTTTACCCAGGCTTGCTCAGACATTGTTTGGCATTGACACTGCCATTCCCAACACCTTTCCCTTATCTGACCGTCTCCATCAGTGTCCTTCTGTTTCCTCTGTGCACTTACTCTTCCCTAACTTCCTGTCTTGGCTCCACCAGTTAGAACACCACACCTCCCACCTCAGAACAAATATCTACTCTTCTCTGAATGCGCAGCCTACACTTCCATTTCCCTCCAGGCTTCAAGCTCTTTAATACTAGACTGAAAATGCTATTAACTAATTGCTTTTAAGAGCCTAATATAACATAGGAAAAATAAAAAGCAAACACTTTCCTTACCCTTTTCACAAAATACTTTGTCCTCCACTAAGTTTTCTATATTTCATTGATATCTGAAGGTAGAGGCTGGCAATCAGTTGCCCACTGACCATCAGGCCTACTCTCTCTTTTTATCTGACTAGAGCTAAGAGGTTTGTATTTTAAATAGTGGATAAATCCAAAAGACTGCTTGGAGAGTGATGATTATATGAAGTTTAAAATTAAGTGTCCCTACATAAAATTTTATTGAAATAGGGCAGCAACTTATTTATGTGTTATCTATAAAGTGCATTCTACTTCGAAATTGAGTAACTCCAACACCCTGTGACATACAAAATGTGAATGATTTTCTCTCTGGCCCTTTGTAGAAAAAATTTGCTGACTTTTACTTAAAAGTATAAGATTTACACATTCACTTTCATTTGGCTTTCATAAAAGGCCTATGGTAGCATTTCCATTTTCAGAAGCCCAACACGGCTTCAGGGTGAGTCTCTCCCAACATACCCTCTCCCTCACAATTCTTCCAGTTAGCCAACATTTCCAGCAACTCTTTTCTCTAGGAATCTGCTGTTTTTCTCATGCCTCATAGACAGGCTTACTCAAATGAAGCTGGAATGTGAGCATGTAATCTTGCACCTGTGTCTCCCATCTTTCTGAAATACGGTATGATTGTTAGCAAACCAGAGTTGCCAGTTGTAAATGTTCTCTGCTCTTGAGTGATGCTGGAGCTGACTGGGCCCTCATAGACTGCTTCCTGAGAACCATAAATCTTTCCTCATCTCACTTCATAAGATTTGATGCATGTTGTTAGTTATCAGTGACTGCTAGCACAATTTATAAATGAGTAGCAGCTAGGCTTTGGGAGGGACAGATGGAGATCCTGGCCCCCTTCTAAGCCATTTCAGACTACTCCTGATATCCTATGATGGATGCTTATTTGCTGTTGGTCTTTAGGTTTTCTCTCACTTGTCCTTGGTCCTCTGTCACTTTCATTCCTTGGAATACTCATTCTTTCACAAGACTACACAACTTTGACTGAATTACTTGTCCTCATGGAGTCCAGTTCCCAAATGTTAAATAGAAATAATAAGTCCACTTTCAGCATCATTGTGGTAATTATATGTGATGATTTCTGGCAAGTGAGCTGAACACAGAACCAGACAGCAACTCGATAAGTGAGATTAGAGGTACTACTGTGTCTTCATTTTGAGTCTCAGCAAAGGTAGGCACTAGATCTCATTCTATGAGATTGATGCTTCTCCCACAGCTTCATGATTTGAGTCTAACCTTTCTGCTGTCATTGTCCTCCAGTTCTCAAGTTCACTGATATCTTCTCAAGCTCAGTTGTCAGAAAAGTTAGGAATGACTGTGTAAGTCTTCTTCCCTGGAGAAGCTTAGTAGTTTTGAATCAGAACTAACCCTGGGCAGGAATATCAGTTTCCATGGAATGTCCTCGGTGATAGTCACTGTCACTAAACAGATCTTGCTTCTTCTCATAAGCCAGAGTCCCCAGTCTCTCATAAAAAGTAACTTCCTGGTGCCATACAAAAACCCAAGAATGTAATTAAAACTTCTAACTGACCACTTCTATGAAGACTCCAATTTGGGTGGTGGCTGCTGTTTTAGTCAGAACTCTCTAGAGAAACAGAATCAATAGGATATAGATATATATATAGAGAGAAGAAGCTTTCTTATAAGGAGTTCAGGCAATTATGGAGGCTAGTGAGCCCAAAATCTGCATCACAAATGTGGATGCGGAAGTTCAAGACCCAGGTAAACTAGTAGTGTAGGGGAAGCCTGAAGGCAGTCTGCTGAGCATCCCCTGTTGTTTGAGGAGGCTGGCTTTTTTGTTCTAGTCAGGCCTTCAACTGATCGTTACAAGCTACCCACATTATGGAGGGCAATCTTCCTCAAAATTCACTAACTAAATGTTAATTTCATCTAAAATCACCTTCCGAATTGACCTATAAAATTAACCATCACAGATTATACATCACAGATAGGATGCGTAAATGTTCTTTCCAAGAATATAATGGTTACCAGAGGTAACAGCAGGGAAGGTTGAGGGAATAGGAGAGGAAGGCAGATGGGGTATTGGCACCAGTGGTCTGGTGCAGAATGGGTGGAACATGTGCACATATGGAAGAGCAAAAATGCAACCGTAAAAATTAAAATAAAAAAAATTCTCTTTCCATTATTTCTCTCTGACAGTTCCAGTTTGAATTATCTTTCTTAACAAGTATATTTTAGGAGGTAAAGTGGTTGGAGAGACACAAAATACTACTTTCTTTGCTCATATTGGGTAAATAATAGTAACATATTCTTTGAGGGGGTAAAATTGCCTCAAGTGATTTTCAGTCCATCTCTGTCTCTTCTTTCTTGGTGAGAAATACCGTGGGGCTGACAGCTGGATCCTAGACTGAGAGAGCTGCTGTTTCAGGAAAAAAGGGGCCAGAAATTTGAATATAATCAAAATTCTGAGAAGTTACAGCTCTATCACCAAGTGTGTTATTCAGTTTCCCTTTTCATTTTTCCCCTTGAGAACAAAAGCCAGTTTTACATTTTAATGGGTTTAATTATTGCATGGAGATCTGAACAGATAGAAAAGGAGCAGGCAGGGAGGATGCAGTGATGGTCTATTGAACAGCATTTGAATTAATTTGGAGTTTTCATCCCTGTGATTAGTGTGCTTATTAGTGTTAATACTTGAAGTTCCTGTTAACAGGGTGTTACTGTGGATTTGAAGCACTAAAGCAAGGCTGAATTCCTAGTATTTGTTTATTTATTAATCAGTCCATTCATAATTGCTAAGGTGCTGACATACAAAACACCCCCTGTATTCAACTGCTCAGCTTGACTTAATAAAGAATAATACTGGGTCTCATTTAGTCAATGATTGTTGCTAATAGGTTCTTCTTACCTATTTTGGTATCTCCCCCACTGTGGACATTCTCTCTTTTGTCCTCAGACCACCATAGAGAAGCACATTATACCTCAGAGCTTACAGAATCAGTAAGCACTGGGTTTTGGAATACCAGATCTCTGTTCAGTTGAACCCTAGCAGTTACCCTGGGAAAGTTCTGCTTTCTCTCTTGGCCTAAATTTCTGTACTATAAAATAAAAGGGTTATAACAGATGATCCTGTTTCCTTTCAGCTCAACGGAGCAAATCAGTCATAGAAATGTAATATTTGATTAAGAAACCATTTACCAAAATAGATTAACTTTATGTACATGGCAATCAAATCCCAAACAGGTTAGTGAAGTTCAAGGGCACATAGCAGATTAGGGTCAGAGTCTGAACCTGATACCTAATTGCAGACTTTTCAATGTCTAATTTGGTGTTAATTTGCTAATTTACTTCTTTTCCTTTAGCTATAATTTTTAAAGAAATTAAATAATATTTTCTCCCTCCTTCCTCCTCTTTCCTTCTCTGTCTCTCTCCTTCCCTCCCTCCCTCTCTCCCTCCCTTTCTCTCTCTCTCTCTCTCTCTCTCTCTCTCTCTCTCTCTCTCCCTCCTTCTTTCTTCCTTTCCTTGCTTCATTAGGTGAGCAAAAATCTCTCAATCTAAAAACCCTGTGGACATTGTTTTTTTGAAAAGATATGAACACTTCTCTTAAAAGACCTAATCTCTTTATATCTTTGCAATGGAGAAGGTAGAAATTAAGATTTGCATACCTTTCATTTTACTTTGACAAGCTTCTTAACTGAACTTCCTCCAACTTCCTATATCTTCAAGCAGCTATTGAAGATGGCTTCTGAAACTATGGAATCTCTCCATGTGCATAGGAGGTGCATATTAACCTTTATTTCCTCATCAATCTGCCTGATATGTGTGATCATTCGCCAGCCTAATGAATAGAGTGGCGTGCAAGATAATTTCATTTGTGCTCTGTCACATCATCCTTCACTATCAAAACAACATTAAAATCCAGCTGAATTCCAAATCCTCAGGAAATTATCATAAATAACTGCCATCTGAGTTTGTATGTTATTCCTACATAGTTGTTGCTAATCTTCTTATTACATATGAAATATTCATTTTCTACATGATTCATTGAACTTTTTCTCTCCTTCCTCCTCTCTACCTCCACTGCTTTAGAATTATATCTCCTGATCTTTTTTCTTTTAGACTTTACCATCTAAATTTTTAGCATGCTAACTTAATATTAAAAATTATCTCCATTGAGTCAGAATTTTTACCTTCTTCCTAAACACATGGAAGTAAATATTTCAATGTCTTCAGGTTTCTAGGTTTGTTTCTAAGAAGTTGGTATCTTAGTTAAATTTATTTTTCCATATTGATTAATTTCTATTTTCCCTTTGCTAATGCTAACGATCTCCTGGTTTTGGTGTTTTGCACTTTCACTCACACATATGTAAGTGAGGATTCATTTTCACTTTTTGCTGCTCTGTATGTTTTGTATATCTCCATTCCAAGGACTCATGTCTTTCTTCAACTACATAAAAATTCTCAGCCATTATCTTATGAAGATTGACTTTTTTTTTCATTCTCTGTTCCTTTCCCTTAAATTCCTATTAAATATAGCTATCCACATTCCAGTAATTCCTAAAATCTGTCTTCTAGTCATGAGCTTTGCAACTGTTTCTCATCTGCCCTCAAAATTATCCATCAAGTTTCTAACTTTAACATTTTAGATTTTTATATAGAAGTGTAATTTGCTTCTTTTTGAAATGTGCCTAATTTACTCACTGGATTCTTATTTTTTTTTAATGATTTGATTGTAAATTTCTCTTATCTAATCACTTTTATTAAACACTTATTTTATAATTTCCCTTAGATGGCTTTACTTTAAGTTCCAAACAGGCAGATCCTCCTGCTTGATGTGTATATTTATGTTCATATTATTTTCTTGTATGCTATGTAATTTTTGATTGTTAAGCACATTTTCAATAGAAGTGATTAAGAATTCAATGTGATATGAGTTATAGAAATGACTACCCCGAGCTTTTAACTTGCTTTATCTGGATACGTCAGAGAAAACATTGAGCCCTGAACCATAGAAGAACCAGGAAACATTATTATGTAATTCTTGGGATATAAGGATTCCTACAACATAAAGGTGGTTTTACTCCAAATTCCATACATGGAGACTTTTTTTTCCCAAACACAGAGTCACAACAGAGAAAAACCTTTAATTTCCTTAGACTGATGTTATTTTCCTGGCCGAATAAAGGCACTAAAGATAACCTAATCCTTGTAATTCTTCATCTATGGCCAAAAAGAAAATATTGCTTTCTAGATATATTTAAGTTAAAGATCTAGAGATGGGGAAGCTACCCTAAGTTATCTAAGTGAATTGTGAATTTAATCACAAGTTTTCTTTTAAGCAGGGGATGATAAGGGTACAGAAAGAAGACAGTATGAGAGTGGAAGGTGAAATTCAGCAACCTATTTAAAAAAAAAAAAAAAAAGAAGGGGCCATGAGCCAAGGAATGAAAAAATTGTATTAGAAGCTGGACATGGGTTATTCTTCTTGTGAGAACATGGTCCTGATGACCATGTTTTTAGCCATGATTTTAGACTGACCTTTAGAAATGCAAGAGAACAAACATGTGCAATTTTTAAATTACTAAATATGCAGTTTCTTGTTACAGCACTAGTAGGAAATTAATCCATGTGGTAAACAGAGTTTTCCTACTCCTTGACTGAGGGCATGTAGCACTTTATCAATTTCTACAGTAGTATTGAACTGGATTTCCAGAGGGCATAGTGAGGATGTTATCACTTCTATTAAGTCAGTCTGGGAAGACATTCATGATGAGAATATGCAACCCCTGTGACTGCAAATGAGCTTTGAGACAGGAAGTAAGATATATGATTCTGATAGGGTCGCTGTGGTGAAACTGGGAGCCATGGCCCCCAGCATGATATTACTACATTAAGATGGCAGTCATTGTGCCCTGGTGGGCAGAGACTTGGAGAAGGAAGCCACGCCTGCTTGTTAAGGGTAGTGGAGTGAGGGGATTTAAGGAGGTGATGAGAGAGAAAGTTGGAGAAGAGAGAGCAAGCAGAAGAGCACCAGAGATGCTGGAATCCTCAGAGCTGCCACTGCCATGTACAGCAGCAAGGCAGGAAAGGAAGTTATGCTGTGGGCATCCATCCCCAGCCCAGACTGGTGAGGAGTCTGGGCAAGTATATTGAAGAAACTTGTGACCTTTGTTAATTGAATTGAAAGCATGATACTTAAAAACTTGCTTTAATTTTGAAACTGAGAAGTTAGGAAATTGTTTGAAGACCTGAAGAGAACTTGCTGTGTTGCTGTTTTCATCATGAAGGGTCTGAAGTGATGCTATTGTTGTATTGAGTGAGTCTTCCTGGTTTTGGGCCACTTTAGAATTGAAGCTGAAAGAATGTTGGAGCTATGTCATTTGGAGGAGGACTGACAATGCCATTTTTGTTTCTTCTTTTGGTTTAAAGTGAAAAGCTGTGCCTTTGAAGAAGGAGCAATGACACCATTTTGGTTTCTTCATCTGGCTTGAAGGTGGGACAGCTGCCATTTTGTGAACACATGTGCTAAGGACCCATGTGCAGTTTTCTGGGACCAGAGATCAAACTGGTTAGTAAGATAATCAAAGGGGTTGCTTACCCTCTCAGTGAATATTGTCTATTTTTATCTTTTTAATAAATAAATATTTTTTTGCCTCTTCTTAAGGTTAGTGTGGCTTTGCTACTGCTCATGTGGCCTGGGATGAATCTGGTGAATGGCTGGGCTAAAGGGTCAGGTGCTCCTGTTTGTAAGTTTAATTAAGTTCTCTGATTTGTTGGTTTTCTTATCTGATTTAAATTCCACTGTTCTAAGCCTTTAATTTTTTTTTTTTGCTATAACTGAATAATTGATGACTGCCTTATAAATCATAATTGTTAGGGTAGTAAAATAAAAGTAAAATAGAAGACATTTATATTTGATATGTTGTGCAAGTTGCCTCATGTACAGAAATAAAATATCTTGGGAAAATTATTTAAATTTCACACTTGAATTTTCTTACTGGCAAACAAAACTATTACTAGTGTTGTTCTCAAAGAACTAGAATGAGATTCCAATTAGATAGTACATGTCTAGTCCCTGAGTAAACATATGCCTTAGCTCCACAAATAGACTCAGAGTCTCTGGATGAGACTCAGGGTTCTTGCCTAAGAATTATGACAAGAGAATCAAATGAATCAAAAAGATTTGTGAGAAGTTTTGTGGACTTACAAAGAAAATAAGCTTTGTCATCTTCAGAGCTCTAGAAGATTTTGTTCATTTTGGAGTGAGAACAGGCTAGTCTAAAATAGAAAATATTAATGCAATTCTGATGTTGCTCATCCCAAAAATATGTGTCTGTTGGGTGGTCCCCTCTGCAAAACTAGATGCCAGTTGCTCCAAAGGAGACAGAAAACAACAACACCCTTCCCATTTCTCTAACATCCAACCCAACTGCTGTTAACAGTTCACAGTGCAAAGATATCCCACAGGCAACCTCTGTGGTGAAGGGACTATAGAGGTTTCTTCTCAGCATTTACAGATGAGGAAACTGACTCTCACTTAAAAGGATCAATGTTGGCTTCCAACTCAGTCTTGTAATTCAGCAAATTGACCCCAGAACATAGACAAGATGAGATCTTTGATCTGAAAGATTTTGAGACAAGATAGACACCAAGTGGGAGGAGGTGTACTACAAGTGAAAAAGAAAAAAAAGACCATCACAAAATATAAAAGGAGAAATAAATCAGGGCTTTGGAAGCTAAGAAGATTGTGATATGGATAGAAATATGGATGCCCAGTGAGGCAAAATTCAGCAAGTTTCTAGGGAAGGGCATTAAAATTTACAACTTTTTTAATTATTCACTTTAAAAAATAGTTTCAAAAAATAACCCAAAAACAATACAGGTGGGTCAGAATATTGCGGTTTATTTTCCAATTTACAAGCAAATACGGTATACCTATGAAAAGTGGGGGGTTGATCACAATGCAAAGAAAGCTACTGCATACCTTGTGAACAGATTGATTTAGAAAAAGCAAGACTGCACTGTTTCCCAGGAGACTTGAGGTCAAGTTCTGTCACCCAACTTGGGTCTCTTTCTTGCCCTTCAGCAAGTTTCTTCCACACATTATGAGTCTAAATTCCTTCTGAATTTGAATAGGGAAGATGTTTGTCTTTTCTGATGTCTTCTATTTTATCACTCACTCTCTGTCTCATTGTTCTGTTTTCTTCTCTCTTGTGGTTCTCTTTCTCTTTCTTTTGGGATGGTTCCTCCTTTCTCCTCCCTCATAGTTATTCTTCTTCTCACGTTCAGTGTCTGCATATTTTCTTCCTCATTACCTAAGTACATGTAAATTGGCCATGTTGCTGATGCGGAAGCAATTTTTTAAATTGGTTAAAATGTGCCAACGTCAAATATGACGAATTCTTCCACTTTTGGATTCCTCATGATTTTAATCATTCAGAAACAGCCACTTAAGAAATGACAGCATGAGGACCAAATTCCCTTATTCTCTTAGCATAATTTTTTTTATTTGATCCTTTGATGGTGGGTACATGTGTATGTGTGGTATTCACTTAACTTGTTAGTGAGTTTAAGCATTATTTAACTCAATGAATGAAGGAATGAACACCTGTATGCAGCTCTGGTCACATAGTTAGAGATGAAGGAGATTAAAACTAACAGTAGTAAGTTATGACAACTAGACTCTGTAGTCAACCTAGAACTTGGGGCCTTGGAGGAAGCAAGTACACAGGTATGGTTAGGAGTGAGGAAGAAAGCTTGGACTGCCTACTAATGACTGATTTGTTCCTAAGATCCAGGAGGAAATGACTGACTTTTGTTTTTAGCACAGAATTCTTGGTCATTGGTAAACACTGTAAACTGAAGTAGCCTGGGAACAAAGCTGCCACTTTGAAATTGAGTGCAGGATTGATAACCCCTGATTTGGCTCTTAGAAGTAAATTTGTAGGGCATAAGTTACCCTATCAACTGTTTTCTAAGCACCAAATCTCTGTCTTGGAACTTACATATTCAGAAATAATTAAAATTCTGAAAGTAAATACTGTAAAGGATTTAGACCCCAGAAGGACCTTGAACTTGCTTACACAACTATCTATAAGTACAAGTCAAGGACCAACAAAACTGGCCCATTTACTTGGGGTGTTGGGGTAAAAAAGTAAGAGAGCATAAAGCACAGGGTACTGCTGGGATAAAGCACATCACTAGAAAACTGGACTTGTCTGTCCCAGCTTTGGACAATGAGTAAGTTCTACTTTGGAAGGGGAAGAGGCAGAGAGGGAATGCTCCCTACTGCCCAAAATCCAGAGAGGAGTTACTCTCCTCTCATGCCAGAGGGGAATTACTGACCTGAGGTACCTTGGATGAGTTGATAGGAGAACCAAGAACATTCCCTCCTTCAGCAGGGCCCTGGAAATAATCATCATTAATAAGGTGAGCAGATTGAGAATAGAGGAGTAGAGTTAACCCCACTTCATTTGCAAACCTCTTCTTTGTATCTACATCCTCATCTTCCCTTCAAATCTTCTTCCTCGTCTAGTTTCCACCCCATTACTTATAATGGAATATTTGCTATCTTTAAATTCTTTGGATCCCTTCTATAAGTATCCTGGTTTTATTATTACACTGTTTTTTTGATACACAGATGCTTCTTATCTGGCGTCTTTGCTTACTACTCTGTCCAAATTTATGAGTCACAAGACTGTAGTGTTGGGGTAGCCTTACTAATCTTAAATTAGATAGAAATATGCCACTGACTTTCCAACCTTTTGCCATTCTTCCAGTTAGAACATTCTCCCTACTCTTGCTGATATCTTAACAGAGGTCACGAAAAATTCTCCTTTGTGAGGCTACCCCTGATTATTCCATGCCAAAGTAGAAAACCCCTCATTTTCCACTTCTCAGATAGAATTACTATCAAATATTGTGGCATTTTATTCATATAATGAGGGGGAAGATAATACGGTAATAGCAGCCACCCACAAGAAGTGGTGAAAGAGAGTTCTTTTGGGATAATTATGAGTGCTTGTTGTGGAAGTTTAGAGCAGAAAGAACTTCAACACCAGAACTACTTTGCTTAAATTCAAAGAGAGATTGTTTATTACTTTAGAGAGAGTAAAAGAGATTATCCATTTTGTGTAATGTGATCCATACCATGATTTTCTGAAAATCCTTAGTAAAATCTAGAAATTTAATTACAAAAGTTGATGAGTAGATAACTTGGAGCACTGCCAAAGCGTCTGTGTCCAGAGCAATACAGGAAAAACAGTCACATGGGCACTGCCATAGAGTCAGGGAACAGAGAGTACTACTGAGAGTCTTGGGGAGGGTTTTTCAGTATCACAGGTTGTGGAACGTGAACTAAGGCAAGTGTAGCTTGAACTCCGAGGGACACAGTGACTTGAGATGATGCCAGAATTAATTCAAGCATCCTGTAGGACTGCTAAACTGAATTTTCTGATGACAGAAACTGTCTCCACTGCGTCTGAATTTTGCTGGTACCCAGAACCTTGGAAGTTTCACATAAGCCTTTGGGGAATTACATAGGCTTTCACAGAAGGTGATCAGAGCACCAAGGACTCTGCATGTCTGGTCTATTTTCTAAGTTAGACTGAATTCTCTTTCATTCACCACTTAGATGCTACCAAACTTGCTTCTCTGTTACTCAAAATTTGATTAATTCGAGCTCAAAATGACATTTTAAAATCCCCGACTCCCAAACACATAAGTCATCAGAAATGCCTCCCACTGTTTACAGTTTCACTTCATTGAAATATGATGATGCCAGGCAGACAGCAATGTGTATTCAGTGGGATTCAATTTTCCTGACCACTGGCTCCATCGATCCGTCTGTTTGCAAAGGGCTGACTCAAGAATCAATTCACCCCTTGTAGATGAGGTGAACCTCTCCTATTATTTCTGCATGTAGAAAAGGTTGTTAGACGCTAGTGATGGGATTCTGAAGGATCACTTTATTGTTGTTGCTTTAAACTTTATTAAGTTCCTATTGTGGGCCAAGAGTTTTCACTATATGTTCATCTTTAATCACTACCGTTGATATCTTATGGGTGAAGCATCTGAGACATAGAGAATTAGGAGAAACTGTGGGTGCTTGCAGAGCTGGTAATGTGTAATGTCACAAACATAGCTCTTTTTGAGTCCTAAAGCGAGTACCATCCATTAAGTTAGATTTTCTTTTTGAGAGTTGTCTCATGTTGAAGGCAGGCAGAGAGAGGTAATAAAGGAGTCTGAGAGACGCTAAAAGGGAAAGAGGGTGATCTCAGTTTGTTATTCTACATCCACCTGTCAATCCCTCTCAAGAGCCCCCTTGTGCCTATGAAAACATTTGTCACTACAGCCTGAGACCTGGAGTAGGAGGTGCATGAGGGCAGAGTCATAGTTAAAAATCCAGAGTAAGGTTCTTAATAGATCCTGAATAAAACAACTTCTTTGTTAGACTTATCTGAGGGACTAACCTGGACATCTGACTCAGATAGAAAGTAGTCAATGAGTATAAGAGGAATAGGAGAAGGTATCCACCTTCTCCCCACACACACCCTTCCCACCCAGGACTTCAATACAGGTGATAGCTCAAGTAATGCAAACCTATCCAGTTTCCCCTTCCAAGTCCAGTAAAATCAGGAAAATGCCTTTGGAAAATCACTATAGTGCCATCAAATTCCAGGGACAATCGCTACTATCCTTCAAGCTTTAAAAAACTCTCCTTATTGCTCATTATTGCAACAGACACCTGTAATTCTGTACTTACCCTCAATACAAGGAATGCATGCAAAATCTCAGAAGGTTGCTTTTTGATCACTAGGCAAACTTTGAGAAAAGTTGGAGACATGCTTCTTTTCAATGTTAAATTCTAGCTGATATGAGCCCCAACCTGATCAACACTTGCTTTCAGTTTCTGTGAAAAATAAATTATGCATCATAAATATTCCTTCCACAAGTAGTTTTCCAAAAGTTATTACTCTGGATGTCTTCATAGACCCATGGGTCATGTTCCCATTGACACTCAGAGAAAACCTCATGTAGGTGGGACTGACATTATTAGTCCCATTTCACAGATAAAGGAACTGAAGCTCAGAGATGGTACATGACATATCCAAGTTCACATAGCTAAGCAATGGTACTACAGGGATGAAACCCAAGTATTCTGTAATCTAGTTCAATATGTGTCCAATATCACACTGTGAATTAAGTTTAGATTCATGCTTGACATGTTATGATCACAGTCACATTTATCATTCAAACTTGAATCAAATTCATTTGTCCTAGAAAGAGAGGAGAGAAGGTATATGTTACTGCATTAAATGCAATTTGCACTCAATAATGAAACTTCAGGAAGACATTCCAGAAGATAATAGAAAACATCATAGACTCAGTGTCTGAAAAACCATTGCAGATTGTGACATGTAGGTCATAAAATAGTCACGAATCAGAGGTTTAGTCCAAAGATGTGAGAGGTTTAGTTCCAAAGAATGAGTCCAAAGACTCATTCTTCACATGCCCTCCTCTCGGTTGTAGCTGCCATGAGAATGAACAATGTATTCAGAAAATGAGCTCAGGCCTCTGCCTTCCTGACCTTGCCCAGAGGACTCTTCTCTTCTGTGGGTACATAGAATCTGTCCACAGGGAGGGGTCTGGGCTCTTTTTTCTTTCTGAATTTGGGAGTCACTATGCTTCAGTGTACTCCACACCTAAGCTTCCACCTTCACCTGCTTTCTGTTTTCTTTGCTCAGTCAATATAAATAGACTTTGCTAGCCCGATTTCCTGCTAAGACTAGTGTTTGTATATACCAGTCATCTTGATGAGGTCTAGATGCTCTGCCTGTGTGTGTCCATTCCCTTCTTCTTGGGGCATTGAATACTTTCTCTCCCCGCCTCCTGGTTCATCCTGGGGTCCTGCTCACCCAGAGTTCCTTGGCCAGGCTGCTGTGTGCTGCACTTACTGACTCCATGCCTTCACCACCTGGGCACCTTCCTGTCACACTGGAACTCTGTCTCATTCCTCTGGTGACTCCTTAAGCTGAGTTTTCATGTTCCATTTGAACTGACAGCCACCACGCAGACTCAGCTGGCATATCTAAGAATTTCTGGTCATGGGCCCAATCATTCCACTACTCATTCTCACAGGGGCCTTTGCATGGGTCTCAAAAAGTGTTACTCAACAACCAGCCTGGCAATCGTTTCCTTTTGCAACTTTTCCTAAAAACTACTCTGAGAATTATGCAAATAAGTCATTCTTATGACTGGCTTATCATGAGGATCAAGGATTTTGGCTTTGTCAGCTCACATCTCCCTTCTATACATTTCTCATAGCACAGAAGAGTCTGAATTTGAGAGGCATTTCTATGCATTCTCAATCCTGAGATATCCTGCCATTGTCCGACAAGCTTGTTTTGCATTTAAAACAGTTCATGAAATGTTAATTTAATCTTGGCCAACCCTTTCATTCAACAGAGTTTAGAAACTTCAGTAAGTTTAAGATTGCTAAATATATTCCTTGAAGTATTGATGGCGACAAAATCGAAAGCTGGTAGTGCATAAAATCTGTAGTCGGTCTGAATGAATGCCTCTGAGTTGCAGAGCTTTCCACTGAAAGATGTAACCACTGAAGAGTATTCCATTGAAGGATGTAACCATGGGTATAGCAGCAAAGACTGCTTACTTAAAACATTGGGAAAGCCAGCCATTCAGGTTTCTGTTCTTTGTGTGGAATGCAGTCATTCAGGAAAATCCACCAACCATTAAGCTTGATGACAGGGTGACAAGAACAGTGCAGGTAGAGTGCTGTGATTGAATCACCACACAGCTCCTTTTCTGGTCTCCATTCGCTCATATGCTCATATTTCTCAAGTTGGTTCACTCTAAGATTTCTTTTTTGGGGGGGAAGGAGGGAGTGTGAGATTCATTGACTTGGCTACTGTGTATGCTCAAAACTCCAGTTTAATTCAAAAGACACCAAATTAGATGAATCTATTCCTTTAGATTACTCTTGGCTACCTGTTCCCCACATTCTAAATGCTTTATTTATTCCTGAATATTAGTAGATGTGAAGTTTGTTGCAGGCTTTGGAAGACTACCATGGCATGGAATAGAATCATCTATTGCTTCTGGCCTTTGAAGTGGAGTCAACTCCCTCCTTCTTGGAACAACTTTTCAGATTAGAAGGCAGCACTGTTGCTTCTCCAGACAAAACCACTAGAAACAGTAGCCAAGAGACACGTTCCACCTTCAGGTGTGGTCTGCACTGTAGGGGTATATTCTTCTCAGACTGAAAGAGAGTCTGGACTGGACTTTACCTTACTCTCACTCACAGTCAGGAAATCAAGGTGCAGTAAGAAGTGAAGTCATTATATTTTTGGAGGTAAGAACCTAGACACGTGGCTTATTTGTTAGCTGTGATTCAAAGTATTTAAATTTTTGTACCTGTCATATTTTTTCACTCTTGGATATTTCTAAAGCATCATAAAGTTTTATGATTCCAGCTTAGAAATATAAAACATATTTTAGTTATCCCAGCTTATAACTGTAAGTAAAGTTTCAGACAATAGACTCATTTGCCCACAGTTACATCAATAGAGTTTCGACCCAAAGTTGTTCCTAAATCTTCTGAATCCTGGACTCTGGTCTTGTGTGAAAAAGAAAAATTAAACACCAGACACTTGTTAAAATTTGCAAGACAGATTTTAATAGCCTAGCAGTATCCTGGGAGAGCTTCAGTATATAAACTGAGCAGAAGGCATTTGAAATGTTCAAGAAATGCTCAAAAAAAATGTATTGAGAAGTTTAAAGGTGAGTCAATGGAGATGAGACTGGCTGTGTTTGCCTCCAGTGTGCATTGAAGTTGGAGAGGCAGAGACACCTTGACTCTGTTTTTCTGATGATTACAGTCTAAAGGGATAACTCTCAGGTCAGAGAAAGAGCTCCCTAGTTTGTAGAAGATATACTTCAAAGGGATAGAATATAGTTTTGTAATAGAAAATCTTCTAAAGGAAATGCTTTAGTCAGGGAAGCCAGGGATTCATAGTCAGGCTTGGGTTGGAACAAACAGTGAAATATTTCAGTAGAATTCAGTGTTCTTTGGCAGACATTTCAGTGACACTGGATTTGTTATCCTGAGTACACCCCCTTGGGTCAGTGGAAACCATGCTCGGGTTTGTTCAAGTTTGAGAGTGGGAGTGATTTGTGTCAAGAGCTTCACATTTTTCACTCACTGCCCTCCTCTTAGGTCTTTACATTCCATTTTAGTGCAGGATGGAATGAATCTAAAGTTTCTGGGGCTACCCCCCATATTCCAGTCCTAGAGAGAAGCCCGTTTTCATTTAGGATCCTGAAAACTTTCATCCTCATGTCAGTTATTGATCTCTTACCTTCCAACTAGTATCTGAGTTGAAGTATTATTTTTCCCTAGGTCGAAAGACTATATACCGCTTTTCTATCCTATGTCTAAAGAACACCATTGTTCTATGACTGTTAGACAACAGCAGTCTTGCACCCTAGAGGGTGACAAACTTTCCAGTAAATGTATTCACTATAGGCTCTTGAAACCTTCATGAAAGGCTCAGGGGGGAGCAAAGATATTATTATTATTTTCCAGTGTTTGATTCGTGTAGCATTCATTAGATGATTATAGCTGATGGGATTTGATGGATGGAGTAGTTTGTCTTGTCACTACATTTCTGAGCCTCTCTGTAGCTACTCAATAATTACTATGCAGCAAAGTAGAGGCATATTCAAGAATGCTAATGAATTATCAGTTTTCTTTAAGCCTCATTAGATTTCTTGATAGCAAAACCTCCCATTGACAAGATGTCATCCAACATGATTTTCCAGAGTCCCTTGTTGTTTGTCAGGCACGAGGCTCTCTGCATGCATAAGGTCATTTGAAAGCTACACTGACTTCCTGCTATGCTATTGTCTCACATATTTGTTCTTCTTACAGCATTGGGTGTGTTTGTCTCTGTGGTAGATGTGCACTGCGGAGTCGGGAGAGAGTAGACTGTAGTCTATGCAGAAAAATAGAAGAGGGACAATAATGAATTCTATGATAGAATATTTTTCTTGTTGGAAATTATTTTAGATTCATCTTGTACTATTGGTTTTTACTCTCAGATCTGTTTTTCTCACATAAGAAAATGGCAAAATGATACACCCTATTCTTTTGGACAAAGTCTAGGCATCATCTTTGATTCTTCTCTCTCCCTTGCTTCTCACTTCCAATTTGTCAGCAACTCTACCTTTAAAATGTGTCCTAACTCTACTCTTTCCTCCATCTACCTTGCCTTATCTCTAGGCTAAGACATCTCCCCTCACTTGGTCTCCTACCACCACCTTAGTTTCCTACTGAAATTCTTGTTCCTTTAATATCCATTATATCCATATTCTTGTTCCTTTAATATCCATAATATCAAAAAAATACACCCTAGAGGGAGCCAAACTTTCCAGTAAATGTATTCACTATATGTTCTTGAAACTTTGATGAAAGGTTCAGGGGCAAGCAAAAATAGTATTTTTGTTTAGTTTATTAAATATGATTCTATCTTTACCTTATTTCAAGTATTTCAATAGCATCTTCCTACAAGTAGAATAAAATTATTCATGCTCCTTTACAAATCTATACATCACATAGGAACTGACTCTGCTCTACCCTTCAGACTTCTCCTAGATTTCTCCCTATTGTTCACCACCCTTCAGTCTGAAGGATCCCATTTCCATCTCAGTGCCTTTGTACTGCACGTCCTCTTGGCCTGGAGCATTCTTTTCTCTATGCTTCACATGAATGGTTCCTTCAATGTGTAGATTTTAGCTTAAAAGTCACAGTAGGATGATTCTTCAGGAAGCAGTCTCCTACCTTTAGGCATTAGGGATATGATTGCTACTTTATGTTCTTTATAGAACTTGCTGTTGATTGGGAATGTATTACATCGTTTATGCCTACTTGCTTATTGCCTGTCTCCCATGTAGACATCTTGAGGGCAGTGACCTTGATTTTCTTGGCCATTGCTTTATTCTTAGAACCTACATGAGTGCATGGCCTATAGCAGTAATTTAAAAAGAAAGTAGGAGGATGAAGGAATCAATGAACAGATAAAGAATGAATCTAATACAATTCTTTCTTTTTAAAATGAAGCTACTGATTCTAATCTCTCCTTGTAGCACTTCAACCCCATCTACACACTACTTGATGGTAGACACCAAGTCTTAGAAGAGCATCCAGCACAGAGTCAGTGGTCAGAAATTACTAGAATTATTAGAAGGATGGCACATGTCTCTGACAGGCTGCATAGTCTTTCAAAGTGACAGCAAAGAAAACCTTGCAAAATGAACACAAGAGAAAAGGAAAAAGTTGCCTCTTTCACAGCAGCCAACGCAAATTGGGAGGCAGGCATGTTAATCAACATATCTTTTCAGAATATTCTCTTTTGTGGATGAACTTGGGCAAGGGAAGCCAGCTTGCCACCAAAACTGAGGAACAGCTAGAATGAGTAATTATCTCAAAGTTGGTGGCAAGGGTCCCAGGAGCAAGAGGACCAGTGTGGGTTCTGTAAATCACTAAGCCTGTGACAGGGATGGGGTGGGTGGGAGGTTGTACTATCTGCTCCCCAATGAGATAAGGAAAACAAAGCAGCAACCCTCATGCTGCTTTCCTTGGGAAGCCTCAGGATTTGTAAAGCCTGGTGCTATTTAACTCAACACAGCTGCAAACAAACAAGATTAGAAGTGAACAATAGATTTCCTTTCATATAGAACTTGAAACAAAAGTCCCCTCCCCTACCACACACTCATGTGTGTGTGTGTGTGTGTGTGTGTGTGTGTGTGTGTGTGTGTGTATGTGAGTGATGTGCCTACTGGGAGAAAATTTTTCGAGATACTTTTTCTGTTTACATTTACCTGAGTTACCTGTTTTTTTTTAACTTATTTCCATTTTTATTTGATGTTCTCAAATATATAAAAAAGTCAAGATTCTTACAACGATTATCTCAAACGAGACCATGCAAAGCAATTTAAAGCGTATACAACAGTCATTTCCCTTCGCCCCCTTTTCAGTTTTTGCTGCTTCATACAGTTCTGAGCAACAGAAAATTAAACGGCATGTTTGGGTGGAAAATTTTTCGCCTATTTAAAACAGAAAAACCAACAGACATGCAGGCAGTTCCTTTGTGCCTGCAAGTCAGTTTACTGTATATTTGCAGTTTACTGTATATTTGTATATTCAGGAGGCACATGGGACTGAAACATTTAGCTTCCAGACTTTACCCAACCACCCCACAAAAAGCGCAAATGACATCCCCACGCACGACTTGAGAGCCAAGATCGTAGACGCTAGGTTATCCTGAAGTTGAGTCATTCAACTGCTGAGCCTCGGAAGAGAAGTCCTGCGACCCCCTTCCTCTAATTTTGCTGGGCTGGGTTCCAGAAGAATGAAGAACCCTCTGGAAATGAAAAGTGTGACTAGTGTGTTCTTTAGTGTCACACAGCCTTCTGAGTTACCTGTTTTAAAACACAAAACTCTGAATCTAGAACAACCTTTAGAAATATTGCATGTTCTTACTTTATGGAGGCAAAAACTGAAGCCTAGAGAAGATAAAGGATTCACCCCAAATCACACAGGACACCAGTGGAAAAGCTTGGAGCTAGTAGAGTCTCCTATGCCCCAGGCCTGTTGTGTATGTCTGATGTGGACAGTAAAGGAGGGGAGTGAGTCAGTGGGTCTGGCCTCTACATTTTATCAAATCACAAATTTCATGACTCTGGGCAAGTTACTTACTTTACTTTCCCATCCATGAAATAATGGGTTCCAAACCTATGTAACTATGACTTCAGTACATGTTATTATTAAGCAGAGAGAGTGTAGGGTGAGTGAGGTAGGCAGGCTTTTTCCTCATTAGCTTGTATAAGCGACACCTGGGGTATGTGTCTTCCCCATGATTGTGAGGTACAGTGGGT
>PVHY01008322.1:0-62297 GCA_004024945.1 Uropsilus gracilis
AAGATGCAGATATTATGAGATTAGCTCGCATGAAAATTCCCATCCTAGAATATCTCCCAGTGTCTTTGTTGTGTCTTTCATTCACCTGTGCCCATCTGGGACGTTCGCTTTGGTCATGTGGCTTGTGTGCTTGTTTTCTGATCTGAACTCCTAAACCTGGCTATTGTCCGCACCCTAGGGCAGTTCTGCCTTTAAGGAGTTGGTGTCCTGAGAGCAATCTCTCTACCTCCCTGATCAGTGTTCCCGAGGAAAGGTGTGCCTGAGAGAGTGAGCTGCGACAATCAACACTAACATTCTTATAGATGTTGGATGACTTGTGCAAAGTGTGTCCTCAAGCTTTGGGTGACCTGTGTGTGAGTCTTCACTCTCATATGATCCCCACTTCACAGATGAGGAGGGCATCATGGTACCCAGATAACGAGCCATAGAAAGAGAAGAGCTACTACCCAATGTTCCCCAGGGCTGGAGCAAATCTAAAACCAGGAACTACGTGTGACGCCTCACCTTCCACTACACATTAATGCTTGGAAGCGCTAAGCAACCCCTTGGGCATAAACTTGGGCAATAAACTAGCTGGGGTGCTGATGCTCCATGACACAAGTCCCTGCAGGGCCACAGGTGCTCCCTTCCTGGCATGAACTGGTAGCTTGGTGCTGCCCCTAGTGTCTTCACTTGGTTCTGCAGTCAGACCTCAGACTCAAAGGCCAGGTTTATAAAATAAACCTTATTCTGGGAAGCATCGCCATCTAGCGACGCTAATCCCAGGTGGCCTGTGTCTGTTCTCTGCAGGTGCAGTGGGGATTGCCTATGGCCACACTCACATCACATCATCCTTGTAGGGGCAGGAGGAGCTGCAGCTTCTGTAACACTGGATCTCCCTCTAAGAAATCCTCTGTTAATACATTTGTAGCAACAATTACAAGCTTGAGGCACCAGAAGAGATGCACAGGCAAGGCTTGCATTCACACTTCCTCTGGGAGTTATTCCTACTCATGCAGAATAAAAATTTTGAAGCACCTTCCAAGGTCACCCCAGGCTTTGAGATCACATCTGGGGACACCCTGGTACTGTACTTGGACAAAGATCCAGCTTCCCAAAAATCTGTTCTGTGCCCTTAAACACAATGAGTCCTCATTCCAGGCACCAGAATCCCTATTCATAAAATAAGACATTTATAGCCTAATATCCCAAGCACTTCCAATTCTGGCATCTCAGCACCAGCATCTTCTGGTTATGTGCCAATACTGGAACCAAGGTCTCTGGATCCTACACTCTGTAGCTGAGGTGAGACTTGTGCATTCAGGATCATCCTTGTCCAGGGACCTGTGACAGGATCCAGAAGTGTGCAAGATGTTCAGAATGATGGGATGACAAGAAAAGAGCTTCCATTAGTTAAGTAGCCCTACTTAACTCTACTATGCCCTACTTTCCCTTCACATACCTTCTCCTTTCATCCTCAGCTCTGTTATCCCCCAGTCCACCTCTGCTGGCTTCACAACCTCCTCCCACACCCTACACTCAAGAACTTGTCATTCATCCCTGCCTCCTTCCTCCTAGTTAAGGATTTACAAAGCCCCATTTGTGTTTCTATGATTAGGTCTGTATTGTCATAATAGCAGCAGACATTGCAAAGCCCAGCTAATGAATGGAGCAACCAGATTTGAGAGGAAGTCACTTAGGAAGTCACTTGACTTCCTAAGGTTCATTAACTGTTTTGGACCTGAGCCCTAACTTCAGAGTCTGTCAGTGTCCTGTTACTATGGGCAGACCCAGTCCCTGCTCTAGGTTCACTCAGCCGAAATAATCAGCCAGTCCCTGGGTTCCCAAATCCTACTTTGTCTGGCTGACTGCTCAGTTGTGTGTCAACCTCAAACTCCTGTTCTCTTCCAGGTCTCACATCCCACCTAATCCCACCCCCTTCCTCCTCTGAGTAAAATTCTTCCCAATGAAAATCTACTGGAGGTAGTAAGCTCAGGATGAGCTCCCCCCCCTCCCAAGCATCTACCTTTTTTCTGCCCTCCAGGACCCTGGTGCTGCAGGTGGGTGCCCCTACCCTCTTCTCCAGCCCAGGCACAAAGGCAAGAAAAAGCAAGGATTCAATAAAGTTTGCAACATGAAAGAAATGGGTCAGAATGCTATGGGATAGATGAAAGGCAATATTTAGGATAAACACTGAACCAGTTATTTTTATAGATAAAGGTGTTCGTAGATGTCTAGAAAGTTTTCATATGAATCTTTCATTAAACAGTTACCAACATGAAGATTTTAAAAAGAGCAGAAAGAGTTTAGCCACTGTGAACTTATATTAAGAACCTCTTCTCCAGAAATATCCAGGGGTGCCCGGGGCTTCTGTTTGGCTCCTTTGGTCAGAGCAGGCTAGAACCAGGCCCTACCTGCCCACCAGTTACATTTTACCTTATTTCTTACAGACAAAGATGCTGAAACCTACAGTTATAGAACTATTGGCTTAGCTCTGTCCATCTTTTGGGTCTTCTTAGTTCTTCCACATAGGGAGGAAGTAGTTTAATCAAGTCAGAGAGAACTCAGATCAGCTCCACTACTTTTTAGCTGTGTGACCTTAAGCAAGTAATTTAATGCTTCAGAGTCTTAATTGGTTCATGGCAGAATTCATTGCCCCTGACTTTGTACAGCTCTCCCCACTGTTTTCAAAATAAATTCTTGAAAACCTTGGAAGAGGGAAGATGGGAGCTGATAAGAAAGGGAACTGGCTCTTTTTAAATCAGAGTGGTATTGCAATACAGTTGTATCAAGATAGTCCCTGTCCCTGTCTCATAGGGCTTAGAACTTGTGTGGGGAACACATAGCGGGAATTGCAGTCAGTTGTGGTAGGTGATGAAGAAGTTAGCCCTGTAAGCTACAGAGATTAAGGAAGTATTTGCCATGGGGCCTGACACATAGTAGATGTTCGATAAAACTGTGTTCCTTTCCCCTGTACTCTACAATCGTGGGCTGCTGGAGGTGTCTTTATATGAACCAAGCAGTGCATCCACCTCCCCTGTCAGACCCACTTCCCAGTCTCCTTCCTTCTGAATAGGTGACACCTGTACCCCAGACAAACATTTTGCCATTGCAACCACAGCATCTGCTCTGGTCAACCTACACTGGGCCCAGCTGCTTCCAACAAGCACAAGTGCAACCCTCATCAAAATACCTCTCCCAGCATCCAAATAACTTTGAATTCAAACCCCATGCTCATGTCTCCCAGTGCTTCTTACATCCCACCCAGGCTTCTTTCCACCCCTTTTTTCTCTCACGTTTACCATTTCTGAGCCAGCCACTGTAAAATAAATTATAAGTTGGTAAAAGATTTGCCCCAAGTCCTGCTTGAATAGGTGGACTAAATCAGATCAGTGAGCCCTGTCACATCATCCTGTCCTAACACTGTGACCAACCACACTGACCACAAGACACTGCTCTAGACAAAGAGCTTCAGGTCCTGACCCAAGTCTTAGCTCATAGTTTCTTGGAGGGGGAGCCAAGTGCCTCATGTGCATAGCTGAATATAACCCATTTGCAGATGCCTGGCACAGTCCAACCCAGAGCAAGCTGATGAATCCCCCCAATCCCCACCCCGCCACATGTTCCTGCCTCTTAAAAATCTTCTAACTTTTCTCAAGAATCCAGGCTAATTTCCCCTTTCCAGCATAGGAAATTCTATTTATTCCTTGGCTGTTCACCAGAAACTTCCTGGTGATTTCTTTCTCTTAAAGGGTCTACCACACACTTCTGTTCCTTGACAGAGGTCTCTCATCCAGTTCTCAGGGACAACATGAAGGTATTTCTGGCAACAGCAAGCCTAAGGATCCTGTTCAACACAAAAATGAGGGATCCTTCTTTGCAAACTAAGAATTTCAAGACAGTGTCAGCAGAGCCAATACAGGATAGCCACCAACCTTTCAAGTAGCCCTTACACCACTGAACTAACAAGAGTGCAGCCCTGTGTTGGGGTAAAGCTCACATCTCAGTTGTGCTGGGTGGCATGAGTCACGTTGTTGCACTGGTCAGAGAGTGGTGGTCTTGTGTCACAAAAACTGAGGGCAAAGACAATGAAGAGTAGATTCTAGAGAATTTATTTAGGGATAGAGAAGCAGAAAGCTCCCTGCAGAGATAGGGGCACCTGAAAGCATAGTACTCAAGGCATTCGCATGCCTAGGGTCTTTCTTTTATACTAAATATAGGATGCTAAGGGGGGCTCTCTGTCGAACACATGTGTGAGGAGGCAGTTTGGCAAAGATTAGCAAGCAGGGAGGCTCACTAGAGATTAACATTCACAGCACAAAACATAGAGTCATCAAATGCTTTTGGGCAGTCTTGTGCGGACAGGCAGATCTGCTCACAGACACAGGGTCTGGTAATGTCCAGTTTTCTATGATTTTCGACTGCCACTTTCACCCTGTGGGCCTCTGGCCTGCCTTCCCTGTGGGCCTCTGCCCTGCCTTCCCAGCATGGCTGAAGGGCTCCAACGGCCCAGGTCCATCACTGTTGTGCACACATTTGGAGACCACTCCCCACCCCTTCTGCCTGGACTTGATCTGACTATCATCCTGCACGCTGCCCCCCTTTATCTCCTGGAGGGAAGTGGGCTTACTACTCTTAGCAGACCCTTCTTTTGATCTTTTTTTTCTTCTCAGAGGAAGGGCCTTTCAAGAGGGCACAGAGAGCTTGAGCAGAAGCTCCCTCCTTTGTCTGGACACTCCCAAAGGGCAGTGACTATTAGTAGGTGGAGGAAGAAAGAGAGGTGTTCACATCATCATCATCATCATCATCATCATCATCATCATCATCTCTCTTAAACCACCAATAAGAAATGGAGTCCTGGGGGCCACAGGACCTGGCAGGTAACTTGTGCAGAATCGGTACCAGGAGTTCTGGCCAAACTTTGTACTTGTCTTACTACCCTGGTTGCATGGGGTTACACACACACTGGGGATGAGGCACCTTGAGATCTCCCTGTGGGCACCATTCTGCCTGTGGGGTCCCAGGAACAGTCTAAGTTCTTGTTCTGTTAAAAAAATATTTCTGCTACATCATTGATTGAAAAAAATATCATGCTTCCATGGACATTGGTAAAACATTTTTTTTTAAGTAAGTTGAAATAAGAGTATGTAAGGATTTTAAAAAACATGCAAAATTTATTCCAATAAATGTGAAGATTTGACTTTATCATAGGATTCATGAATAGGGCAGGTGTCCATCCATCTAGTAGAAAGGTGCTGTTCAAAAAAGCAGGTGGAGCCAGGTTAGTAGCAAAAGAAAAGAAAGATTCTTTCTGGCCAAGACACCCTCCTTCAGGGCAAGGGAGATTTTATTATTGTCAGGAGAGGGGTGGGGGAACAGGCTTTCCTTCACCTAAAAATCCTTTTGTCCACTTTTTCTAAACTAGAGTCAAACCTTAACCTATTGCAAGCTGAGTAAAAGCCTTCTTAAGCTTCCACAGATTTGAATTTGTCATTCAAATACCTGCAGCTTACCTGCTGTCCCAAGACCTCTCCCAGATTAAGAAAAAAAAAAAAAAAAAACTTGAAGAACATTTACTCAGGTCTAGTTCATGGCCGCTCCAAAAGCATCTAAGTCAATTAGATATGACAAACTCTAACACACACACTCAGCTTATGCATGCTAAAGCCATGAGTTAGTTCACTAGCCTGGGCCCTAAGATGCAGGCCCAGGCAGCATCAACCATATGGCCAGTCTCACATTCTCCTTCCAAAATGACTGCATCCCTTCTCTTTCTCCTCAGCTCTTTTTATATCCTCCTTCCCTTCTTTTCCCTTCTCAGACAGGACTCAAAATGGAGTCCTGTCAATCAGCTCACATCATAAAAACTTTGTTTTTTCTTATTCCTCCTCCCTGCTATCATTCTGAAAGAAAACTGAATTCTGATGAAGGCTAGCACCACAGCTTGGCATGTCTTCCTTGAAATTTACAATTCTAAAGCAAAAGGGAACTATTCCTTTTTTCTAGCTATATCAAAGTCTGGATCAGCTATGTTGATGGGGTATCTGTGGGGGTATCCTCCAACATTATCATGCAGATGACCTTACCAGAGCCACCCAGGAAACTTCAGACTGGTTAGTTTAAATTTCCACTTGGGAGTGAGGTTACAGCTACAGTCAGACAGAGTATAAGACCAGATGGGGCTTAGCAGGAAGGACTCCATACTGGACCTGCTGTTCTTCCTTTTCATAGCACTGGCGGTGGGGCAACCCCCATATGCAGTCCAGAGGCCCATGCAGAAGAGGCACCTGGGGAAGCTGTGCAGCGTGATACCACTTGTCAGACTTCTGGCTGCTCAAGCTCTGAGCATCCTCTCTCAGTGGGAGGACAGTGATACCTGCTGACAGACTGTGTAAAACTCAAATGTCATTCTTAAAGAAAACTGAATCGCTTTGTGAAAGCTGCTGGCAGGTAAGCTGGTGTCTCCAAGGTTGTGGGATGGGTGTGAGCCTGGGAGTGGCTAGACTCCCAGAAAAGAGGCCATGGGAGGAGGGTCAGGGAAGAGTAAGGAAGGCCAGGGGAGGGGGGCCTCCAGCCAGCAACACCCTGTTTACAGGCACAGGCTGCTGGCTGGGCCCTTTGACAAGGGGGTCTCAAGAAATATTTTGCTCAAGACAGGGTTGTGACAAGACTTGTGGTCTGAACTGAAGGCTCATGCTGGAAGCTGCAGGGCAGGGCAGAGTAAATACAAGAAGGTTATTGGGACTGGACTGTTTATAAGAGCCCAGAAAAAAATAATGGGAAGGAGCAGGAGATCAATAGTGGAGAAAAGTGAAGTTAGGACCTGAACTCAACTCTGCTGTTCTTTGTAGGACCTTGATAAAGTTACTTCCTCTCTCTCTCTGGGCCTTAATTTCCTCACCTACAAATGGGGATGGTTGGTCTCAGTTTTTCCCCAGGGAATAGGATTCATGTCAGCATCATTGGGAAACATCTAAGAAGACACACTCCAGAGCCTCATTTCTGAATTTAGAGTCGCTGGAGAGTCTTAAAAAGCTTCTCCCAGTTCATCCATTGCTACCACTTGATTCCTTCAAAAGCCCCTGGACAGCGCATCCACTGAGATCCTCTCTGTTATGATCCTAAATGGCAATCTGGCCTCAAGGATGGATAGATGCCTGCCTATCAGCCCCTCATCCACCCCAAATGGAAGTGGCCTTTCACTCTGAACTGTTATGCTGAGAGACCTGCTAGGGTGGTCACCCCTTCCTTCCAGATAAGGATCAAGGGCAAGAAACTAGTAACAGGGTGTTCCCCAACTCACTTAAGGCATTTAGATCCCACCCACCCAGAACTATGGACCATATTTAAAATACTTCCATTGGAAACTTACAAAGCACCCAGAAAGTCAGAAGCTCAAAAAAGTTGTGGGGGTAAGACATGGGCTTGGATTCAGAATGTTTTGTGGATTTAGTTTGGGGGTTCTTGACTGCTTTGGGCCTGAAACAAAAACATCTACCTGGTAAAGTTCCTGTGAGTGTCCAAGGAGCTAGTGTGGTCAGGCCTGCACCCCACAGACCCTGCACTCCACACAGCCTGGCAGCAGAGCAGCCTGTTCAGCCCAGCCCCTACCTCACCAAGGTGGGAAGAGCCCCAAAGAAGAAGGGGGGTGCACTATAACATTATGGGGAGCTGGAAGCCCAGAAAAGAAAGGTCACCAGGGACAGAGCCCTGAAGTCAGCACCTCTCGACAATCAGGGACAGGGCTTCCTCTGTCGTCTTCTGGCTTTGCACTCACATTCAGAAGCTGGGCTCTGGCTGGAGGAGGCAGGCATAGCGGGCTCTTGGAGAGAAGGAAATTTCTCTAGCCACCGCTAGGGGCCAGGATCAACTCTGCAAAAAATGGTGGGAAACCAGACCCAGCATTTCCAGGCCACAGCGCCAGGGCACAAGACCAGATTGGGGCAGGAATTTTACTCCCAACTATGCCCACCAACACCAACAAAGCTGCCTGTGATTCAGATGATGAGCTCACTAGTGGCTGGAAGATGCTCTGAGGGATACTTCTCTCCTAGGGCAGCAGGTAGGCATCCTGGGCCACACCACCATTCACTACCTGTTTTCCAGAACCAGCCTGCCCAGAGCCCTGGGAGCCAGGCCATCCTGGACAAGAATGTCCTTCTTCATGTCCTTCTTCCTTAGGCCTAGCTCTCGGGTTCCTCTCCAAGCTGGCCCACCCCCTAGAGCTGCCTCATCTGGTCCTATGTATGACCTCCTAAAGTGAGCTCTGAATTCATCCCCCACCCCTCAGACCTGGAACCAGGATGCTGAGCTCAACCTGGTCAATTCTGATCATATTCCAAAACCTCCAAGTCTTATCTTCACAACTGAGTTCATGAAGCCTCTATCAGGATTGTCAAGGAAGATAAATAAGGAAACCTGTATGAAGGCTTTCAGCCTAGAACCCAGCTCCTCACTTGTGATTCCTGAGAATGTTCTGTTTGCCCCCACCCTGCATGGTTTGTTGGTGGCATCTCTGCAGCTGCTCCGGAGAGCTGGTTCTAAGTTGGCTGAGTCCTGATTCTCAAACTTGGCTGGCTCCCCTGGCTTTGTCAGAAGCAGCAGAGTTTCAGGAGAGTTCACAGGGTGTTGTCAGAAGTCAGGGTTGTTGCCTGCCAATGTCTGCAGCCTGTGTTTTCCACTGGCTCTGTGCTCCTGCCCAGAATGGGTTGTATAATTTGCAGGGTCCAGTGCAAAAAGAAAATGAGAGAAAAACTCATTTTCTCTAAAAACTGAGACTTTCAAGATGGCAGCAGCAGACACTGCACTGGTCATGTGCCAGAAAGACTTCCTATATCTATCAGCCCTTCTCTTACCGCTTCCTCTGAGAAGCGCATTCATCAGTCCCTGGAATCTCCTCCTCTGATTTTCCTCTGCTATGGTTTACAAAGTGACTTTCCAGAATGCCCTTTGTAGTTTTATGATTCTGATATCTTCAACATAAAGACGGTTTCTCAAACAAGTCAGAGGATGCATTTCCCTTCCCACAAGCTCTGCTCCAAGTGACACATGAGCCTCTAGCTATATTCATTCTGCTGATCTAGGGTGCATCCTACCTGATTGTTTGTAGCTGGAAATAACCTCTACCAAAGATCTCTCCAACCACCTGTCTGTGATGTCATTTGGTAAGCTAGAACATGCCAGGCACCAATTATTTAGGGTTGAAGAAATCTATCACTACCCTCTCCTGCACCTCCTCTGTCTACCTCAGTGGGTGCCAAAATCCTGGGAAATCCAGATATGGCAAAAGGGGTAGCTGTCACTGAGATCCCCACCCACTTCCTGAATCTTCCCTTGCATGTCCTCACACTAGCATCATAAAAAAGGAAAGGAAAACAAGTGGCTTGGCTTTTGTCCCAGCTCTACCACTCTTGATCTCTGTTTACTTACTTGTCCTCATCTACAAGTCATCATTCTGATATTTCCTGGGTTGGCTGAGGTTGTAGGCCTCAAAGGAGACAATGGTTAGATGCAGTGGGTGTTCAGCAAAACAGATGGCTTCCAAGGTCTTCGGCACTCTATCACTACCAGTTCTCATATTCCCTCCTAGGTGAACAACTGAAATGATTCACACCACTCTCTCTTGTTCCTCTGTCTAGGTCCACATTTTCACTATACTGCAAACCATTCTCTGTTTCTGCCATGTCACCAAACTGGTGGCTAAAGTCCCTGGGGAGACATCCAGTTTGCTAAATCCAAGGCATCTTGAGCTGTCATCTTGCTTGACCGCTCAGCACCCTTGAACCTGCAATCTCTTCTTTCCAAAATCCCTCTTGTAGTTTTATGATTCTGATGTCTTCAACATAAAGACAATTTCTCAAACAAGCCAGAGGATGCATTTCCCTTCCCAGAAACATGGCTCCAAGTGACACATGAGCCTCTAGCTCTATTCCTTCTGCTGATAGAGGGTGCATACCGCTCAACTGAAATACCGTTTTTGTCATGGCTTCTATGACAGGTGATCCTTCTGAATTTTTTCCAAGTAACCTCTACAGCTATTTCTCCTAAGGCTTAGTTTGAGACTCTTTGTCCTCCATTACTCTGTTATTTGATGATTCCCTAGCCCTCTGTGAGTAACAGGTAATGCTACTGTATATCAGGCCCTGCATCTCACTAGGGTTAACCTGTCTAATTGTTCTGTAGTCCTGTAATAGGGCACAATCCCCCATCATTGTATAGATGAGGAAACCGAGGGCACAGAGAAGCTGCCCACCATCACACAGCTAGTCATTGGAAGCAGGATTGAAACACACAAGTCAGGTTCACATTATGGTTCAGTTATATATTACTTCGGGTGTTGGAATAATTTCATTTTGTCAAAATGTTGATGAGGAAGAAAATCAGTGTCATCAAGGGTTCCTATCTAGGGAGTTATAATGTAGCACATGAGTTTTCTCTGTCTTCTCCCACACCGCAAAGAGGCACATGTTAGGTTCAATAAACATCTGCTTTCACTGGTGTGTCTCAATTGTCCCAGTTAGTTGGGAGTGAACTGGGAATGATGTGGGCTGACCTGAGCTGTTTGAGCAAGACAGGACCAAGTCTCTGCCAAAGGCAGCAGAAGCTAAGTCATCACTTTACAACATTAATAGTTTCCAGGAAATTGAGACTTTAAGTAAAACAATTCATAACAAAACCAACTTTTATCATAGGCTGATAGAAGCAAGAGTTCTCTGGAGCATTTCTGGCCACAAAAACTTCTAAATAAAGACACCAAACATTTCTAGCATTAAGTAGCCATTTGTTGTGCTCAAGCACTCATTTCATTTTCCAGCCTGCTTTTTCAGGTGCATTGCCAGAGTCTGTCTTGGCATCCCAGAGTCTAATCATAGATAGATAGATAGCTAGATCAACAGATACATGCATGCATGCATGAACAGAGACATATATACATATATAGATACATGGATACATAGAAAGATAGACATGTGTTTATGCTTGTGTACACATGCGCATGCACACACACTTAGAGGGAATTCCACATTCTTCTGCCAGACCACTTTGGCCTTGTATAAGCTTCTCTCTGCAAGGGAAAGCAACTTTGCCTGTTTCATCATGTGCTGAGTCTTCACCGTGAGACATCTGGCCCCCACCTTCTCCCAACCCGCCCTTTTCCTTGACCCAAGGCGTGTGCTCTCCCTCTGCATCTACACCTACTGCCTCAGAACAGCACTATGTGTGTCACCTTGTTGATGAACTTGGCAGGGAACTAGTGAGCTGCCCACGTACCAAGGGGCCTGAAACTTAAGCTTACCTGCCCCATGCTTTATAAAATTGAGCCTAAACCTGTATCTTTGCAATCTGGCCTAAACCTCATCTCTTCTGCATACAATCACATACAGGTGCACCCAGGCTCAGAGGCTGCCTTAGGCAGTCTGACCCCAGAATGAATTCTTGAGCCTCACAGTCTTCAGCTGTCAGGAAATTCTGCCTTTTACACCACATCTCACAACTAGAGACAACTAAGTCTTGCATTTTTTCATAAAATCCAGGTCATTTCTTGGGCATGGATATTTATGCTGGACCATGGAGTCATGTCTGATATGATGAGACCGTTTTCAGATGCCATGTAGGCTCAGAGCCCCCTTTCTATTCACAGCTCCCATGCTGCCTTAGTCCCTCATACCCATGTTAATCTGAACCTCACAAACAAGTTATGGATTCATAAATAAGCCTACTCTGTCAATGAGGAAATCAGGTTTATAAAAATAATGCTATTGCAGAGTCACCTATACCCATCCCAGACACAAGTCATAGTCTCAGTCTAATTGAAATAAGCCTTTATTAACCTGCCAGCAACTGCCTCTTTCCCCGGTAGGATCTCAGCCTCATCCTTTGGAGACCTGTGGTTAGTTATATAGTTATGAACCAGGAACACATTCTCATCAGCAGGCAGTTAAAATTTATGGAGGAAGATAGGATTTCCAGAAATAGATACAAAAACAAATATAATTTAGGTAGCCTAACTTGTTATCAGTTATTTATACCACAAAAGCAAGGAATGTAGCTAGTGATTGCTTATATTACCCCTTTCCTGGGTTTTAGGAGCTTAGGAAAGGACCCTAGGGTTCCTTTCACATACAAATGCTTAAGTCACTGAAACCTGAAGTCTGTATGGGAAAGGGTCTGACCTTTTCTGATCTTAGTCCCTATGGCTTCCAGGAGCATCTGCTTTATGGCCATTTTTGGTCTTCATTGTGCAGAGTAAAATCCTCATTTTACATCTCTCTGAGTCTTATCCTGGCACACTATCACATGTCACAAGTCCCTCTCCCTTCCAGGAGTAATTGTTTCAATACCACATACAGAGGTCTCCACCCAAATGCCCTGAGCAAAGAGTGGGGCTCATGAATCCAAATTCTGCTAGTCCCATGTTACCACAGGTTCTTGCAGGTGAAGATGAAACAGGGTATAAGGAAGTGGGTGACCAAAGAAAGGGTTTTCAACCTTTGCCCAAACACATATAGGCCTGCTTCTCTCTCCGGAGCTGGCTACTAGCAGTTCCTTTTATCTTTACCTTGAAGTAGCCACACCTAGATCTGCTTCTGTCCCTAGGAAGCAGGCTACACACTGTTTTTTTGCAATTACTTTTAACTTAATCTGGATACACCTGACTGCTTTTCTCTACAAAGCAGGTTGCAAACTGTTTATTAGCATTTACACTGTTTACCTTTACCATTGATATGCAAAGGCCAACCAGCTACTTCTCAGCTCCCAGCTCCAAAAACTGCAGAAGAAAAACTTAGAAACACAGTTTAAACTCTTGTGGGTTCTTTCCACCATCCCCTTCTCAACCAAAATATCAAACCAATGCAAGATTATCAGTGAAGACTAGTTTATTTCTAACAAAGTGATTTTCTAATTATCCTAATAACTACAAAAGAAAACATGTAAGCAAAACTCCGATTACTTTAACATTGTCCAAAACCTTTCTCAGCATTGTCCAAAGTCCTTTCCCAGATTGCCCCAAAATCCTCAGTCTCTCAGTCCTGATCATCTCACCAATGTCCAGTCAGAGTTCATGCTTGAAGGCATGTTCCTTTGGCTTGCTCCTCCTTGTATTCCATGCTGTGTTCTTCTTGTCTTCCAGGTAGCAGGAACTCCATTGTGCTGAACCAGCAAAGTTCACTTTCTTTTCAGGCCTAACTTCTGCATGGCATCTTTCAGACACAAGTCAAACTCAGCAAAACAAACTCCAACATGGAGTTCAAATCTGCAAACTTCTTAACTGTCATTAGCACACATGCTGCTAGCCCAAGCCAGCCAAGGGTTGCAGGCCCCTGGTGGTCACATGGCCAAGCTCACATGGCTCACATCTTTACAAGATGGCCGATTCCCATCTCTCCTCCATTGAATCTCTCTCTCTATCCAATCTCCATATTGGAATCTCAATCTTTGTTTGCACACCCTTTATATACCCTGATTTCCTGCCTTCCAGGAAACCTGTTTCACCTTGACCATTTTACTTCTTTCTTCCCCTGCATCTCCCTGAAGGGAAATTCCAACTAAGGTTATTCTCACATTTTAACATCTGTCCTTGAAATCTGCAATCTTAAACAGGAGACAATGAGGGGGGCTGTAGCCCACCCTATCGAAGATAGGGTGGGCTACAACCACAAGCTTGTTCTGAAGAGCTACTTGGGAAGCATTTCCCTCTGTACATCTGTATTCCCCCCAGGCAGACCTCATCTCAATAAATGACAGGCCAACATCCCAATAAATAAGCAGGTAGGTAAATACAGTCTGCTTTTACTAATTCAAGCATATCAACAGAAAAGCCAGCTGATTTAAGACAGTTATTAAATAAATATGGTTTTCTTCCTTTCAACCATATATAATTCCTTCTGAAACAAAGGGACTTTTTAACTTAACTTGAAACACATACAGGCCTGTTCCTCTGGAGCAGGCTACAAGCAGGCCATGAGCAATTACCTTTAACTTTGACTGGACACACCTATGCCTGCTTCTCTAAGAAGCAGGCTCAAAACAGTTACCATTAGCATTTACACTGTACCTACCTACTATTGATATGCAAATGTCAGCTACCAGCTTCTCTCTGCTTTCTTTCCTTCTTTCAGACCTAAAAAGAAAAAACTTAAAAACACAGTTTGAACTCTTGCGGGTTCTTTCCATCATCCCCAGCCTTCTCAACCAAAATACCAAACCAGTGCAAGATTATCAGTGCAGACTAATTTATTTCTAACAAAGTGATTTCCTAATTATCCTAATAACTATAAAATAAACATGTAAGGAAAACTCTGATTACTCTAACATTGTCCAAAACCTTTCTCAGCATTGTCCAAAGTCCTTTCCCCAGATTGCCCAAAAATCCTCAGTCTCTCAATCCTGATCATCTCACCAATGTCAATGAGTCAGAGTTTAATCTGTGTGTTTGAAGACATCTTTCTTTAGGTGTGCTCCTTTGGCGTGCTCCAGCTCCTCCATGCCGTCCTCTTCTTGCCATCCAGGTGGAAACTTCATGGAACTGGACCCAGCAAAGTTCACTTTCTTTTCAGGCCTGACTTTCACAAGGCCTCTTCCAGACACAAGTTAAACTCAGCATAACAAACTCCAACATGGAGTTTAAATCTGCAAACTTTTTAACTGCTGTTAGCATACATGCTGCTAGCCCAGGTCAGCCAAGGGCTGCAGGCCCCCAGTGGCCACATGGTCAAGCTTACATGGTTCACATCTCCATCTTACAAAATGACCGAAACCAAAAATCATTCCTCCATGAATCTATCTGACCTCCATATTGTATCCGATCCTTCTCTGTTTTCACACTCTTTATATACCCTGATTCCCACCTCCCAGGAACCGCACCTGGACATTTCACTTCTTCCTCCCCCCTGCATCTCCCTGAAGGGAAATTCCAACTAAGGTCATTCTCATATTTTAGCATACCTGCCCTTGAAATCTGCAATCTTAAACAGGAGACAATGAGAGGGGGGGGGGCGTAGAACACCCTATCCCTTCTAACTGTATTATCAGGTTGAAGATACTTTGGTGATAAGCTTTAGTGGAGAGTGTATAGAGATTTGTAATTACCAATCACTTTAAAGTAGTTGGCAGCAGATTAAAATACTAAAAAGAATCAGACATTCTAGAACATAGTCGCAGCTTCACTTCCACGCAGGTCATCAGCACATCAATTAGGAATGCAGAGCACCAAACAATTACTGCAAATCTTACTCTTGATACATCCCACCCAGAAAAAACACTCATTAACTAAATTAACAAATATGTGCAGGGTGCCTACTATGTGCAGGGCATGCTCTTATGAGCTGGGAACAAGAGACACAAGATACTTGTTTTGTAGAGCTAACACCCTCAGGGAATGACATAATTTTCAAGCTAATTATATAAACATGATGATTTCCAATAGATTAAGGCAGTGAAGGAACATAACAAAAGGATATGACTGGAGAGGGAATTAGAGAGTTGGCATTTGAGTTGAGATCTGAATGACAAGACATGAAGACGGAGGGGGGACTATTCTAGAATAAGTGCTGAGACCTTTGATGAAATCCCAATCTATACTGTCATCTGAATATGACTCACAACTAAGATTTAAGTGAAAGTTTGCGAGGTGCAGGAAAGATGAGTCAGGAGATGGGAAGCAAAACAATGATTTATTAAAGGTGATATTATAAGGCCCACTCCCCTGAGGATGGCTGGGCTGAGGTCCCAGGGGTACTTTTGAAATGATATCTGGAGAGAGGACAAGCTTACCTAAAAATCCTTTTCCCAGTTTTTCCTAAACTAAAGATGGCCAGAGTGCTCAGGAGTTCTCTCTCTCTTCTCTCTCTCTCTCTCTCCCTCTCTCTCTCTTTCTCCATTGTCCAAACTCTGTCCTGTAGTCTCTGATCACCTCACCACATGTCCAATCTGAGCAGCACATGTTCCAAATGAAGGGCATCTTTCTTTTTCTCCTTTGACGTGTTCCAGCTTTTTCCAAGCAAGTAGTCAAAGACATAAAGTCTTCTTCTTGCTGTATTCTCCTACTTTTGGCAGAATTAAAAACTCTAAGATACAAGAACCAGCAGCGTCCATTTACTCAGGTCTAACTCATGACTACTCCAAAGGCATCTAAATCAATTAGATGCTTTTAACTCTAACATGGGAGTTTAAATTTCCAAACTCTTCAGACTCCTTCAGCATGCACACTTGGATTATGCATGCTAAAGCCATGAATTCACTAGCCTGGGTCAAGGTCACCTTTGCCCAGTAGTCACTCACATCCTTGTCCCCCAAAATGTTGATGCCAAAAGTGGCTGATCCTATCTCTTCATTTTTTTCTCTCTCATATTTCCAGGAACAGCCTTGTCAATCATGTCACATTACATAAACCTTGTTTTCTTTCCTCCTCCCCCTTTCTATATTTTGAAAGTAAACTATGAATTCTAATCTTGAAATTTACAATTCTAAACCAACAGGGAAGTGACTCCTTTATCAATGCATGTATCAGCTATATTAATAGAGGTATCCAGGGGGTTACCCTCCAACAGTGAGGGTAACCAGTGAGGCCAGCATTTAAGATTTTGGGGGGAAGAAAGGAAAGAAGTGAAGTCTGAGAGGAGGGCAGGGACCAGCTCCTGTGTGATATCTGGTAGGCCCTGGTAAGTTTGAATTTTTTTCTAAGTACACTGGAAGATAACTGAGAAGTTTACCCAGGTGTGAAAACTGACCTTAAAAAATATCTTTTCTTTTGGCTGTTTGGAAAATACTTTTTGGAAAGCAAGGAGGACTGGTAAGGGGGCAACAGTAGAAGTCTGGATAAGAGATGATGGCTGGGCATAGCCAGGGGGATGGAGCTGGGTTTCACAGGTAGCCAAACCCTGTTGTCACTGGTTTAGTTGTGGGGAGTTAAGGCCTGGTATCTTGGCTTGGGTTCTGGCCTCAGTACTCAGTTAGGAAGATTACAGGAGGATCAGGTTAGACTATGTCACTGGGGTTGGCCATACGCTACCCTGGGTCTCTGTTTTCTCAGCTGGGTGATAGGAAGTGAAAGCAGCTAAGGAGTCATAGCCTGTGACCTGTGAGACAGCAATCTCTATTTTAGGTTTCGCTTTTCTTTAATAAAACCTTGTGAACCACCACTCAAGACAAAAGCTAGTACCTACTTCTAACCATTTTTCCCTCTATACCATTTCCTTTACTCTTCCAACTCAAGATAATCAATTCCCAATGTTGCTTTCCCTTTTCTATAGTTTTACTCTAGATGTGTTTCTCACATGTCTTTATTTTGCTTTAATTATGTTTACTTTACTAAAATGGTATCATATATATCTTATAAAGTAGAGACTTACTGCTGTGCTCAACCATCGTTTGTTAATATGCATCGGTATTACTCCTTGCCCCTGCAATTCATTTGTTTTGTCAACTGCATACAAATTGCTTAAACAGACCAATATTTATTCATCCACTCTCTCTTGAGGGGCATTTGAGCTTTCCCCATATTTTTGCCATTGTAAGAAGTATAGTTATGAGCATAATTATTATAAGCAAGACTTGCATTAGGTGTACGTATAAAAAAAGTGGAATTGTGGTCTGGAATCTTCACCTTTATGTGATAGTTCATCACTTTGCAAAGTAGCTGCATAAATATACCAGCAATGGTAGGATATGATGCAGATCTGCATTTTATCCAACACTTGACATTACCCAAATCTTCAATTCTTGCTTCCCCAATTATTTTGAATCAAGGTCTCTTCCTAGTTTGAATTTTCATCTCACTGGTCAGTAATGAGATAAAATGTTTATCAGTCATGTTTCCTCTTCTGTGAAATGTCTATTTTTGTGTGGGGGCTTTTTTTTTTTTTGGAAGGGGGAGGTATTGGCCATTTTTGGTCTGGGTAGTTGTGTTTTCCTTATCAATATCATCAGTCAACTTCCTGCCTATGAAACACTGGAACTCAAGACATTAAGTGTCCTGAAAAGCTGATTTTATCTAGACACGCAGGGAGCACTTTGACAATATAGCTCTCTCAAATACTTGAAGTATCATTAGTCAAACCCACAGTTTGTCTAGGCCCCTATGATAATTTCCTTGTTCCTATCAAAAAATGGGGAAAACTAAAAAAACACTTCTCCAAAGAAGAAAACAAATAGTCAATAGGCATATGAAAAAAATGTTCAACATCACTAATAATCAGGGAAATGTAAATTGAAACCACAATGAGATACCACCTTACAGTAGTAAGAATGGCCTATGTCAGAAAAACAGGCAACAACAAGTGCTGGTGTAGATTTGGAGAAGACACTCCTACACTACTGGTGGGAATGCAAAGTAGTCCAGCCACTATGGAAAGCTGTATGGAGGACCCTCAGACTACTGAAAAGGAATTACCATTTCATCCAGCAATCCCACTTCTGGGAATCTAGGGTATGAAAACACTAATTCAAAAAGACACCTGTACTAAAATGTTTATTGCAGCACAATTTAAAATAGCCAAGATATGGAAACAACACAAATGCCCAAAAAGGGATGAGAGGATAAGAAAGCTGTGGTATATGTACATAATAGAATATTAATTAGCAATTAGAAAAGATAAATTTGATGCATTTGTGATAACATGGATGAAAATAAAAGGAATCATGTTAGCAGAAATATGTCAGAAAGATGAAGAGAAATACTGGGATGATTTCAGCTACATGCAGGGTATAGAGAAGACAAAGGACAGGGAAAATTGAAAACTGTCAGCAGAACTGAAGCATCAAAAAAGAGGGGAACGAGGACAAAATCAGGGGAGGGATGAGCACAAGAGATTAAGATGATGGTTCAAGGATGACAGGGTGGTGGGAGAACCTCAGGGTAAACAATGATGTTATATATATGTGTGTGTGTGTTTGTGTGTATGCAATCAATTTTTAAATATAAAATTAATTAAAGGAATAATTCCCTTGTTATCTGTTACTCTACCTAGAGCCCAAGCCACACATTTCAGTCTTTGGTTCGTGCAGTCCCTAATTCTGGCATTAACTTCAAATCAACTTGTCAATCCAAAATATCAGCCATGACAGATTTGCTCTCAAATCTGCAGGTCAACGATATCTCTGCTCCAGGCTATGGGTTAGGCCCTTGGCCCTATCTTCCTACTCCTGAACCCACATGAAAGAAACAGCACTAGCATAGTATGTGTCATTCTCTTGGCAGAGAGTTCAGGAGAAAGAGGAATGACAGAAACTTTTAACGCTTCTAAAGCTCCTGAGGATGTGGCACTTGTCAGATGCATGTCCATTCTGTCAACTCAAGGAAGTTACATAGCCACGTCAAGGTCACTGATGAATGAAATATATTCTGAACCATTTTAAAGAAGATTACAGTCACTCACTGATAAAAAGGCATTGTTGATAAGTCCTTATACTAATCCTTTGTTAGAATATGTACTGTGATGTATTCTCCATTTTTTAACTTATTTTCAAGTTGTCTAAGAAAGAAAACTCGTCATTTTAATACAAAGAAATGGGTCAGTATCTGTGATCAATATTTGTGTGTCTTGTATAAAAAGTTGTTTTCTGCCCCCAATTTAATCTTTTCTTCCAGATGGATTCCCACTTTTCTAGACCTAATTTTGTACAATCTCTCCTTTCCCCAGAGATGAGATACACTATCACATGCCAGAGCATCATGGTATATGGTTTTGCTGTGGGTTTGTTTTCTCATTTCATTCTATTGGTCAGTTTGTCTTATAACCCATAAGAATCATGGCATCTGGCAGTATTCAGTGCCCCTCTCTGTTTGTCATGTTGGTTGGTTGGGTCTTACCTACTTTTCAACCAGAAGAGTTGTGATTTTTTTCACTTCTTCATCCTTCTACATACATTTTTGAGTCATCTCATCAAGTTCCAGAAAACCTCTGTTGGGCACCAGGCCATGTTCTTTGTACTGACTCATTAAACTCTCACAATAACCCAGTGAAGGCTGACGGTATCCTCCTGTAGATGAAAAAGCTGAGATGCCCAGAGATACATTTCATTTCTGTGATATGCATGAGATATGATGTAGGCTCACCCTGACAAAGCATAGATCTATTAGGTTTAAATCCAGACCAGCCTGACTCCAGAGCTCCTGTGATCCCCACATCACACAGTTTGGGTTAGAAGTGTTCTCTTGTTCCCACAAGAAAGGGGAGGTTGTCCAAGGCTTCCTCAAACATCTGGCATTTCCTCTCACACCTCTGTGTGCTCCCAGCACCCAGTCACCCAGGTCACATGTTGGATGGAGTGATAAGCCCAAGACCACAAAGCTGGTGTGCATGCAATGCCTGCTGTCTCTTGGTTTAAGATTCCTGGTGACGGTAGAAACCAGGCAGCAGGTGCCATCTGAGTCAAGCTGACTTTAATTAAAAAACAGAGTGGGGCTTGACACCTGGAGCTCCAGCGTCAGATAAAGGTGGACAATTGGTTCCAACAACAGGAAGAGAGAGAGAGAGCTACAAGGCACATCAAAGTCAAGTACACCCGATATCTGGGTGCCACATCATTCTACACTTTAGTCCCTGGAAGAGAAGGGAGTACTCTTTTTAATTTTTTGTATTAAATAATTTATTTATATATAAATTTCAGAGCTCTGTAATCTCCAGGGTTTGCCCACCACCTTCCCTTGACAAGTTACTCACGTTCTCTATCCCTTTAGTTAGGGGTGTAGTATTTATGGCAACTCCATTGCATGGTGAGTTAGAGCGACAAACTAACACAGGTAGAGCAGTGGTTCTTGGTGATGGACCAGGAACTTCAGCATCACCTGCAAATTTGTTAGAAATACAGATTCTTGGGCTGCAACCCAGACCAACAGAGCCTTAACTCTGGGGTTGAGGCTCAGTAGCTCTGTCTCCACAAGCACCCTCCCTGCCCATCCCACCAGGAGATGCTGATGCTGGGAGAACTTGAGAACCACTGATGTGGCCAGTCTCCTGCAATACGCACTGAATCAGTCCTCAAGGAACGCTACTCCTGTGCTCAAAGGTCACGGGCCCATGTCCGGAAAGTCTAGGATTTGGCCTCTGACCCTAGAGATTCCATACAATTTAGTGTATCTTTTCTCCTACTTTATGTCTGCTGAGGGTCATCTCATCTCCTAGAGGCGAGGTTGGCCTGTCTGGGAAGACTGGTGTCAGGTCGAGATTACCTGGAAATATCCAAGTTGAGACCTTGCAAGCAGAGCAGCACTGCCCCTTAAGCCTTTGAAATATCATGGACACTGGGGGCTTGGTTATTTAAGACTCTTACCGAGCTTGGAAAGCTGGCCAAGCCAAAGGCACTTGTGACATTCTTTTTTTTTTTTTTTTCCTAGCATTAATTGCTACTAAAAGAGACTGGAAGTTATTTACATGAGTTAAGATTTTAAAATTTCACTAGAAGGCCATTTCAGTGTCTTTTGGTCGACATGCCTTCGAGGAATGTCCTTTTTTCTAACTAAGAAATGATCTTAGTAATCTCCAACAACTTTGGAGCCTCCTTCTTCTAAGAGAACTTCATGTATGACTTTCATATTAACTGCTTGAGCCTTGCCACCGTTTCTATTAGAGCCCGATCCAACACTGCCACTTTTGCTCACCAGATTCTTCCCTGAGATTTTTCTGGAAGCATAATGTGTCCCTTGGGTGCCATTTCAGTTGGACTTACTACTCTCTCTTTTTTGTGCCATTGTTTTCTTTTTCTTTTCTTACATTGTGGTAGACACAGAGCTCTCCTGTTGTTATCAAAGAGGGAAGGAACTTTCTCCAGTCTTAGGTCTCACTGCAGGGGTTCATGCCTTTGTACCTCTGCCATTTTGAGGGTCCTTCCATGAGGCACTTAGCTGGTTGTCAGTCCCTCAGTCATACAAGGTGATTAGTTTCCTTTACCCATATCTCCAGTACAATTATCAGACTGGTTTAGATTTGGATTGTCTTTTCTAACTTTCAGGACAGAAATCATTCTTATAGCATTAATATAAAGGTAAAAAGTAAACAGCCATACCTCCAAGAGGTATGGCTTTCACTTTCTATTATTTAGCCCTTTTTAGAAAAATCTTTGTATCATCTCAAGCACAGCAAACCCTTAACTTTGTGCTCACCCTTTTCACTGATTTATTATCAATATTTTCTGTGATGTTTTCCTAGTCTTCATAATTGCTACTGTGATAGCTGAAAAATATACCCTCAAACTGGTGCCATAATTTAATTACAGATCTCAGGCTAGGTGCTGTAACTTCAGAAATAACAGGGCTGTAAACACTTTTTTCTAAGTTACATTTTTTTCCTCAAGATTGTTTTCTTTAGATTGGTTTCCTAAGAAATACAATTATAGGAAAAAAGGGTATGAACACATCTAACTACTGGAGTTTATTTTTCCCTTAAAAAGGTAAGAGATTTCCAGGCATGGTGGCTCGTGCTTTTAAGCTTCAGCCTATGAAGCGTCTGGGGCTAGGGATCGCGGTTCGAGTTCTACTCCAGGCAACACAGCGAGACCTAGTCCCAAAAAATAGCTGGGCATGGTGGTGCATGCCTTTAATCCCAGCTATCTGGGAAGCTGAGGCTGGGGATTGCTTGAACCCATGGTACCCCAGGCAACGTGAGCCTGCGATTCCTTGAGCAAAAATAGCGAGACCTAGTCTTAAAAAAATAAATAAATAAAATATAAGGGTTTGCTCTATACAAATATACCTGTTTTATAAAAATAGTTCTTACATTATTATTTCACTTCTGATTTTTTCTTTTGTCAATTTAATGAGAACATAATTGTACTACTCTCTTATGAATGCAATTTTCTTTTTTTTTAAATCCATACCCTAAGACACATGTGATCAAACTGGCTTCACATGAATTCATTTCAATTCATGTGCACATATATGTGCAGGTATGTAGTATATCCATGATTATGTGTGTCTGAACATACTTACTTGGCTGACCATATGTGTGTGGGTGCCTGATTATGTGGTTAAATCTCCAAGAACACACTTGTTGTAAAGTATCTGTCTCTGCTCAACCTCAGCACTATTTTTCTGAGTTTGCATAATTTGTAGTATGTGTATCTGTTTGTGTGAATACATTCTGGTGTATGATTGTGAATGTAGTAGAATGAATGAACTCAAACACAGACCTCTGGTGGTGTAATATACTTTCCTACCTGTGCCTTCTTGTGAACTGTTGCCTTTTTGCATAGCTCCACCAACATAGGAATCAAATGAATCCCAAATCACAATGAAATGTTTACAGACTTGGAAACTATTTTGCCAGGAAAAAGCAAACAGGTAATGGTTTGATGACAGAACAGGGTAGGACACTGGGAGAAGCATCTGTACCTCCAGATGCCTTATGAAACCTAACTCCCTCTCCCAGAAAGATAGACAGGATTATGCCCCCTTACAAGTGACAAAACAGAGACTCAGAGAACACTTGGAGGGGAGCCTCCTGCTCCTGACTCAGACATAGCACAGGCCAGATCTGAAGCCAGTACTCTCTGTGCCTCCTTCCTCCCTATCACCTCACCTAGATATGGCAGGCTTATGTTTTCCTTGGAGCTTGCAGAGTCCCTGCTTGCCTACTCCTCGTTGGCCCGGCCTTGTTGATGCATGTCCCCATATCTGTCTCTCTGGCTCGCCAGGGTGTCCCAGTGGCAGAGCCCGGGCACGCAGAGGGCCTGGGGGAAGGTTTCCCATGGTGTGAACAGCCTAGCCTAACCGTACAACCCACACCTCTGAGTTGTTCAGAAACCCTTCCAACACCATTGGACTCCAAGCATTTGGACCTCAGTTCCGAGAACCCCTCAGGCCCCTGAAGAGTCACACTTCCTGCCTCCCACACATGGTGGCCCTCTTTGGTCTCTGGGAAATTCCACAACTTTAGGCTCAAAGTAGGTGCTCAGGAACCAAATTTCCTGAAAGTCGAATGAGTAGGGAGCATTCAAACACGCCCCCTGTGAGCATTGCTGTCTGTGCATCCCTCCGTTTCAGAAGCAGCCACCACTAGCCAGGATGCTAAGAGCCTGAGAGGTGGAGTCATCCAGACATGAGTTAGAGTCCTGACACTATCTCCTCCTGACTCTGATCACCTTTCTGAGCCTCTACAGAAACAATTGCCAGCCAATCCGAGATGCTGTGAGACAGTGCAGAGAGGGCTGGCACAAGGCCTGACTGGGTGTCCAGGGTTGGGGGCTGGAATCAAACCTGTCTTCTCTGCTCACTGAACCACTAACAACAGAGGTGGGGGAAGAACAGGGAGGAATTCACCATGATGGAGGGGAAGGGACAAGAAAGAGACCAAGAGAAGCCCAGTTCTGAGTCAGTGGGACCAGGGGAGGGGACGGTGACTCAGTCAAGATGGGCCCACAGGTGGGTCTCTATACTAATCACAGGAAACAGGAGTTGAGGCAGAAGGGCCTTTCCCTGGTGGAAACTCATGGGCAGTGAGCTAAGGAGGGGGAAAGAACATGTCAGCATAGACAGAGAGGGGGCAAGATTAAAATTCAGGCCCCAAACCAGCAAGGAAGCCATGAGCTCTTGCCCATTGGAACAAGCAGGGTCAAGGAAACAAATGAATATGCTGCCTGGGACCCAGGAGAGCAGAATGTCCCCTTTGTTTTACCCAACATCCTCCTTCCCTGTAACCCATAGCCAAACACTGACCTTTGCTGGAGCCTAGAAGAAAATAAGAAACTAGGCTTGACTGAACCCTGCTCTGCATCCAGGACCAGATGAGAACAAGCTTTATTTCTAGAGGTCTATCTTATGCCTGCACAAACAGCATTGCCTGCCCGAGGATCCTAGTAATGGAGTCTTTCTCAGCTGGGGACTCAGAGGTACCTGCTGTGCTCTCAAGTCTATGCTCTTCCTTCTAGGAAGCAGTGCCATCATTAGGCCTTAAGGCTGTTGGTGCCAGATCCAAGCTCACCCATCCTCCAGGTGCAGGATGTGTGACCCTGAATAAATCACTCCTCTCTGAGTCTCAGCTTCCCTTGTCATCAACTAAAGAGTAGCCAGTACTTACTACACAGGGTGCTATGAATGTGAAGAAGCTGGACTGAACCTGCTGCTTTACTACAACAACTGTAGAGCTTACATTCCTCTCAAGTAAAGCACCTCCTCAGAAGGAAGCATGACTATCTCAATTCCCTACTGGTAGAGAGAACACTGGACTTGGGGTCTAAAGACTGGTTTTGGAGACCAGCTCTACAACTTATCAAGTGTGACCATGGACAAGTCGTAAGATCTATTTGAGCTCCAGGGTCCTCACCTCTAAACTGAGGACATTAATTCTACCAACAACACAAAGCAACATTGAATGTTGTCTAGATGACAACTCAGCATAGTTCAGAGTGAAGTAGAGGCCAGGAAGCAGGAGGGGGATTTCCCTGTGGTGCAGGAGTGACCATCTGTGGGCAGTGGAAGGGAGCAGGAAAGGGTGTGGAGAAAGGTTTGGACACCCAGAAAGACCTAAACCCATGCTGCAAAACCAAGATGGGCATTTCCCCAGCCGCAGAGGGTGAGCTAATCTGCCTGAAACAAAGATGAATGGGGACACTACATGGCTGGAGTTGCACCTTCTGTCATCTTCTGCTCAAGGCAGCCAGCAAGGAGGTTGACTGCCTGCAGAGAGCTTCCCAATGTGTAGCTCTGAAGAGTTGCTCAACCACTCTTTTTGTTCAGTGTCCACACCAGGAGAATATGGTGTTCGCAAAGCTCCGAGGTGGAAAGGAGGACAAGAGAACTTAAAGGCAGACGACCTCAGCAAATAAATGCCCAGCAGAGCATGGAAGGGTATCTGGCTGCCCTTCACCTATGTGGGGTAGAGTGAGAGGATTTTACCGGAAGGTGTGACTGAGAGGAACCAAGCCACTGAGACCAAAATTAGCAACAAAGGAAGGCAAGGAAATCCTTTGTGGGTGGTGTGGTGTGGGTGGTGTGGGTATGTGCCTCTGCCTACCAGCAGCAAAGCTGTTGCAGGAAAGGTATGTGTAGAAGTTGCTCCTCTCCCAGCCTCCACTGGTCAGGGCAGAGTCAGCATGGGCTGTGGGTTGGGAGAGGGATGGAGGGTCTGAGCAAGTCTAGCTGTGTCTGTTTTCAGTTGTGTGTGGCTGTGGGCCAGATTTAACCTTCTTGAGCCTTCATTTCCTCATCTCTGAAATAGGATGATCATAAATAACTCGTTGGGTAGTTCGGAGGAGAAAATGCAGTTATAAGAATAATACCTGAATAATACTGATCTATGCCAGCATGTGTGATGTTCAATTAATCTTCACACTCATCCTGTTAGACAAATGCTTTCTTGCCCATTTGCAGAGAAAGAAAGAACTCAGAGTATTGGGCAAGGGGATTTGCCCAAGTCTCACAAGTGGTAAAACAGCAGGCTGGAAATCAGATCCCAGAGACTCTGCTCATGTTTTAGAGTCTGGCATGTGGAAACCAAGAAATAGCAATGCATTCTCCCCTCAGAATCCCTTCCTTGGCTCCTATTCCCCTCTCAGTGACTATCCAACTGCCGGACTCAGTTCTTCTCCTTGATCTGGGCCCTGGGATTCCTGGAAGATATCCCTGCTGCAGAGACTGCCAGGCCTGTGATCTACCTACTCTTATCCCTGCCTGCTCTTGGTCAGAGAATCCTCAATCACACATTCACACAGATGGCAATACTCAGGGAGCCACCATGACACGAGGAAGTCTGTGATACAGATAGAATTATATATCTGTGATCTTGGGCTCAGGTTATCTTGAATGCATGTCTCTCTCTTGGTATATCGATCAGTGGTAGAGGAATGAACTCAAAAAAATAAAAATAAAAAGAGGCCATAGCCAATGGTATTTATGGAAAGTTCATTCCAGGAATCACTTGTGACTCTGACCCTTTCCTAAGAAGCAACCAGTTGCTGGTCTTTCTCTCATCCAACAGGGCATGGCAAAGAGACTGAGATGTAGGAGAAAAGAGAATGGACTTTTTCCAAAGTTCCTGCTATCTGCCAGGAGCTGTAGTAAGAGCTTGACATGAGTAACTTCATCTAGGCCTTTCAGTAACCCTGATGAGCAACACTGATATTCTCCGAAAGAGCTAAGGCTCAAACATGTTTGTCAAAGTGCCGGTTGCCATCAGCTGGCATGGGACAGAGTGGCCTGTCTAACTTTAATACCACAAGAAGCCCAGTGAATCCACCTTGTGACCACAGGTCAGCCAGTCAAGAGTGAGCAGAGTCCCACAGTGATTTTATCAGCAGAACTTTCTCTAGACTTCAGTCTCCATTCTGTCTTGATCTGCAGCCACAGGTCAGCTATATGTCGAGGGTTTACATGATGCCAGCTGCACCCAAGGCCCTGCTCCAGACACCAGGCAAGCTCCGATATGAGAAGGACCAACAGCTGAGCCTGGAGAGATCAGTGGAGAAGATAGATGCAAGGCAGAACACGGCTGCTATCCCAAAGGGAAGCACTGCTGAAATGCGCAGTGAATTAAGAGGACAGAGATAGTTAGGGTCTGATTCAGAGCAAGAGTCATCACAGTTGGAAGGGTCTTAGAGATTTCTACTATGAACTTTTCATTTTTCAGATGAGGGGACTGAGACTCTATGTGAGGGCTGTTTGCATAAACCCATGTAGCTAACAGGCCTCAACAGAGCAAAATGAGGACTGGGGTCTCTGGGGCCCTTCCAAGGCATGGCTGCACCCACTGATGTCCAGTGATATAACAAATGGAATTCAGGCAGCCCAGGACGAATCCACTGTCATCCCCCTAAGAACACAACAGGTGGACCTCCTTTATCAGGTAAGATTCTCTTCAGTCACAGAAAAAAAGAATCCCGAGGTATTCCCCACTCCTGCACTGGGAGGTCTGGAGCTCTAATCTTAATTGGCTCATCCTTCACATTTCGACCTTCAGCTAATTACACCCTCTCTCTAGGGGAGAGGGAAGGGAGGAAGGAAGGAGGAAGGGAGGGAGGGAGAGGGAGGGAGAGACTTTAGATTCAGAGAAAGACAAAAATGAATTTTAAAGGGAAAACATCAGAAACCCTGTAGACAACGCTATATAAAACTGCAAAGATATCATCTTTGGAACATTTAAATGAACTAAAGTAACAGCAGAAGACTGGAAACACCCTAAATACCCACTAGTCAGGAACTGGTTAAGCAAGCACATGCTGCGTCTCTGCAATATGTCCCAAGCTCTTCAGAGAAGGGAGTCCCTTGACGTGTGCTCAGAGGCTGAGATCCCTGTATGAAGCCCAAGAGCAAAGCAGGGAGGGGAGCACAGCGCAGGCGGCTGAAGCAACACTGTGCAGGCAAATAATCCTGTACAGGCGGGCCTCTGTACTCACGGGCCTGTGCGAGGCTCCTCTGCCAGCAGAGGCGGGAAACTGTCTCTATGGAGCGGATGTGGTGACTGGGGGACAAAGAGAGGCTCCTTTTCACTCAGTGCATTAGAATTGAACGCCAGGAAATGTGTACAGTGAGAGATAAGAAAGGAAAAAGAAACTCCGTGGTAATGATTTAAGCTGAGAGACCAAGAGAGTGTGTTTCTTTAGATCTTAATTGTCCCTGTGGAATGAATAAACGAGCTGAGGTCCCACCTCTGTCCCTGGCCACTGTCACCATTGCCTCAAGTCCCATGCCCTGCTCTCTTCTGGCCTGTGAGGAAGAGATCCCAGATGCTGAGGAGGAGGAAAGAAGAGACCTCAGGTTGTACTGAGTTGTGTTCCTCCTTCTGGGGCCTCACTTCCTACCTGTCAAGTCTTCTGTTCCTTTAAGGAGCAAAAAAAAAAGATCCATCAGGATGCCTGAATTTCAAAGACCTAAAATACCTAAGCTGAACTTGTTTAAATTGCTGCTTGAGTTGACTCCTGACCCAATAATAACCTGAGTTTGGGGGGACACTTGCTCAAGGGCCTCCCCTACTGTTAGAATATTCCATGCAGCCTGTCTTGTTTGCTTTGCTTGTGGTCCTAATTGTCTCCTCCAGCAGGTAAGCTCCCTCTCACTGCAATGACCATGAGGCCACCAGCAGCTCTGGATTTACAGCCTAAAACCCACTACCAAGAAGGAGTGGATCATCTCTTCCACAGAATAATTCAGGGCACGTAACAAGGCAAAAGTAATTGGCCTAGAAGAGTGTCAGGCCCACTTCTCAGTGTGCCTATGGGGATGCACCCCTTCATCAGTCCGAGCTCAAGGATCACCTCTTCTGAGAAGTCTTTCCAGCTCTTCCTGATTATACTCTCATTGCACAGAGAGATCTTCTTCCTTACAGGGTAGGCTGAGAGTCGCCTGTGAGGGTATTTTTATGATTACTTGGTTAGACTCTGTCTCCCTGCTAAATAGAAGCTTCACAAAGGCAAGGACCAGAAGATGACCTCATGTCTACAGCACTTGATACTGAAACAGGTACATAGTGGTCAGTGGTCAAAATCGGGGTTAAAAGCAGAATGATAAATATGGCGTGGTTACAGATCTTTGTGGACTGTGGCTATTCTTGTATTCTCTTGAGAAATCAAGAAAGTTACCTGCAAGGTTTTAGAGGCAGCTTCATCCTCCCACAAACAGTTTAGTCCTGGGATGTAGACATTCACTTAACAGATATGGATTGGACACCACCACCACACTACACTGAGTGTTGAGTAACAGCAATGTGCAAAATAGAGAGGTTCCTTTCCTAGTGGGGGAGACTGGCCAGAGGCAAAATAAATATGAAAAACATGGGGAAAGAGCTGCATTTTGAAATAGGTGGTCAAAGAAAGTCTTTCAAACAGTGATATTTAAGTAAAGCCTTGAAAGAGACAAGGAAATGAGCCCTTGTAATCCAGGGGAGAAACACCCCAGGCAGAAACACTAGCAAGTACTAGGGCCCTGAAGCAGAAGGATGTCTAGGAGAAGAGCAAGGATCCTGGAGTGGGTAAGAGGGAGAAGTTCAAGCAAGATTAAGTCCAGGGAGCAAACAGACCAGATCTCCACAGAGATTGGAAGGAAGCCATTGTAAGGATCTTGACTTTTACTCTGAGTATGTCACAGTTTTTAAGCAAAGGATTAATGTTCTAAATTGTGCTTTAATAGGAGTCCTCCAGCTGCTTTATGCAGCAAGGACAGAAGCAAGGATATCAGGTCTAGAGTTATTGCCTAAGCCAGGTGAGAGATGATAATGCCTTGAGCCAGCATGTGGAGGAGACAGTAAACATTGTCAGGGTTGGATGTATTTTGAAGTTAGAGTCAAAAGGATTTGCAGATGAATTGGATGTTGGTTGTCAGAAGAATAGAGTATTCAAGGGTAGCTTTAAGGAGTTTCAGTTGAGCAACTAAAAAAAATGGAATTGTCACGAGTGAAATGAGCAAAAATGCAGGAAGAATGGATTTGCTGGGGAAGCAGGGGGTTGTCAGGAATTTAATTTTGGTCAAGCTATGCTTAAAATACCTCTTAGCAAGGGAAAAAGTCAAGTCTAGTATAGAAGAAGAAGGAGGCATTGGGAGTTTGTGAGAGATAATATTGGGAAGTAACTAGGTTTAACCCTATGCAAGTGCTTTACTCTACCACTTTGACTGATGAAAAGGTGATTTCTTATGTTTCAGTCCAGAATGGTTGTTAAAATTATTAACATCAGATCACCAAGGGCAGAATAGAGGTGGAGAGACAAGCTCATCGCTGTGCCCTGGCGTACTCCACGATGGAAACAGAAATGTGTCAAGCAGATGAGAAGGTTATAAAGAACATGAAGAAAGAAAAGGGTGGGAAGAATATGGTGCCATGGAAACCAAAATGAGAAAGCACCCCAGAAGGAAGGAGTGAGTGACTGAATCAAGTGCTTGATTCTGAGAGCTCCAAGAGATTAAGAGCTGAGATTTGACTACTGGAATTAGCATTGGCCCTGATGAGAGTTATTAGAATGGATTCAAGAGAGAAGAAATTGAAGACAGCAAGTATAGGCAACTAATTATAGAGTTTACCATTTTCTTAATGCCTGACAGGTGTGATTCTTTGAAGATAGGCAAAAGACTGAGAATAGAACATTTGTAACCACACTGTAATTAGTAAAATTCAGATAATTAGCTCCCAGTTCCTTCTTACCAGCAATTAATGAATCCCTTAGCTTAAGAAAAATATTTCTACTTGCAGAGCCAGCCCAGATCCCTCGTTTCTGTCACTGAGGGCCTACTAAAATGTGACTCAAGTTGACCTGAGCCCACGTGAATCTGAGTTGAGACGATTCTGTCATGTACCAACAAGCTTAATATTTATTGCAAAAAGGTACCAGTTTCTCAGTGGGCAATTGTTTAGAGTTCTAATTTTAAGTGAAATTCTAACTACCTGTCTTTTTCAGTAGGGCTGTTCTCTCCAGGTTTGGAAAACATCTGCCATTATCTGCAAAGATTTATCCATGTGATGACCTGCAGCTCAGCTCAGAGAGCTTGTCAGTGACACTAGGACTTGAACTCTGGTCCTCAGGCTTCAAGTATCACACCCTTCCCACTATGAAACATTGACTTGTCAGGCATTTGGTGAGTTCTCTGGGGAGGTAGCCCCTGTAATGAAATGAATATATTTTCCTGTAGATTATTCTGTGCTCTAACCTTCACCCCTTCCAGGGTCTTCAGAAAATTCATGTCAACCAGATGGTCAAAACAAATTTTACAGCCCCAGGAAATGACGACTACTGAAGTCATCTCTTCATGGAAGACCTCACCTCCATCCTCTGTGGCAAATGTGGTTTCAAGAATCTGTTAAGAACCCACAATTTACTGCCCTAAATACTAACCATCCGGGCTGATAAAATTTATCCCATCCACAGTGGGATGTCCAGGCTGAGGAAACACAGTCAACAGCATCAACTCTGCTTGTTTTTTTTTCCCCAAAAAAGTCATTGTTTAAAGGGTAGCTCCTGTGGGAAAGAATGCATGAGAATTCTGTTGTATTTCTCAGGTCTGTGACATTTAGGCCTTAAATGATATTCGAAAGCTCTCTCTCTGCTTCTGTCTCTATCCTTGCCCCTTTTTCTCTTTGCCTCTCCCAGACACCTTACAAGGCAGAAAGAGTATTTAAATAATACATGATTTTTATTATACATGATATTAAACTTTTTAAAATATACAATAATCTGGAGATTAAAAAATTCCCCTTGTAGCTGTCATTGAAGGGATTGTGGCCTTGTGGGCCAGGCTGGGAGTTGTTTCTAACTCACAGTTCCTGGCAGAGATGCAGTGATGTGCTTCCCCTGAGACTTGCTAGGAATTGCCTTTCAGGTTTGAGCTCTGCTCCGTTCTTTGGGTTGGGACTCTGCTCCCATTCTCAATGGCAAAATGGGATTAAGGAGGATGAGAAAATAATGTTTCCCAGTTGCTGAGACTTTAATAAGCAACCAAATGGCCATTAAGTCCCACAGTGACATCCAAAATGATCTCAGTGGGCTGGGAGTCTGCTGTTGCTTATAAGAAGACCAGTAGCAAAGACTGTAGCAAAGATGTTACTACAGTGGGTTTCTAAAAGCCTGAGGAGGGCTCTCTGCCTTACCTATAATGTCATGCCAATGCCACCTCTGCTGCATTTCAGAAAATAGCAGGTCCAACCCATGGTCTTCTGCAAAAGTCCGGGTTTCATGCTCTATAGGATCCAATCACAGACTTCACTGGAGCTTCTTGAAAGTCTCCATCAATTATCAAATCAAAGGCAAATCTCACCTGGGTAGTGTAAAGGCACCCACACCTGACAGCACCATCACCAACCCAGCACAGCTGCAGCACAAAGCTCTTGGGAGATAAAACAGGCTAACTTGTCAGGCATAATTGCGTAGTGCTAACCACCCGGAGGCCTCAGAATCCCTGCCAACATGAACAACCTTGCTTTGGTTCCATCACTGCCGTCATCATCCAACAGCTACTCACTGAGTGCTTGCTCTATACCAGGTACATAAAGTTCAGTGCTCACATGCTGCGACAAGGTGACAGCCATAGTACTACTCCTATTTTACAGAGAAGGATATTGAGACTCAGAAAGGAAGTTAATCAAGTTCACCTACCTAGCAAATGACCAAGTGAGGATTTGAGCCCAGGTTATTTGGGTCTCAAAGTCTATGTTGAAAATGACTCTGTTGTACTGCCACAAAAGTTACGAATATCATCAAATTCCTCAGTCTTTTCCAAGAGGGTGTTAGTACCTCTCTCAGAATAATTCACTTCTGACAGCAGAATGCTGAGCAGGGAAAGTTTGACAGTGACCTCCCTGAGGCAGTGAGGTGCAACGGAAGCAGTTCAGATGTGGACACATTTCCTTCCTTCTTGACTGAGGGTGTTTAGGGCCATCAAAGAGAAAGATAGACATCAAAGCCTCAGGAAAATGAAGAATCACGGCAGCTGGTGATCCCTGGAGGGGGAGCGTGGAACAGATCTAATGTCCAAGCGTAGCCAGGTATGCTTAAGAGTGTATGTAAATGTTCGTGTGTGTATGTGTTACTCAAGAAATGGGTTACATGAGTTGGCATATAAAAGCTAACAAGGATGGAAAAACACATGTCTTTTTAGGTTCCAATTCCATGAAAATCCAGAACAAATGGAACTGCTAGTCTGCTTGCCAAGATCATCACCAATGGAACCCAGAGGAATTAGAAGGGAAAATGAAAACTCTGCTAATCTACCAGGGGTGGGGTGGTGATGCTAATTTGAACAAGAGGGTATCTTTGGCCTGGGGAAGAAGGTAGCTCATCTCAGCAGTGGAAATACAGAAGACATAGAAAAATACTAGAAATTCTGTTCTTGCTTCTCCCCAGTCACAGCTTTGGGAAAAACCTGTGGGGACTCAAACTTTTGGCCCAAGGCATCCTCAGAAGTGAAAGCAAAGCTTCAAAGCTATCCTGTGCTTAGGAGAGACTATGGCTGGCAGAGCATCACCAAAGTCTGCAGTCAGTTTCTCCCCTGCCCTCTCTGAACCGCAGTGCAACCATGAAATTGCAGTGTGAAGAACATGTCCTCTGCAAGTTGTCTCTCCTGGACAGCAGTCAGTAAAGTTCTGAGAGTTGTTTGATGATGCCCCCTACTCACTGGAATTGAACTGGAGTCAAGCTCACTGCAATTGAAATGGGGGGTAGGGGGTTTCTGTCTTCACACCACAAACACTGTCTGAAAGAGTTACTAACATTCCCAGGAAAAGGGGAGCTCACAAGTCATTGAGAAGCACAAATATTTCAAAATAAATTAGATGTCTTTTTGTAACCATAAGCCAAGGTTGGGTGGAGGCTGGCAGCCAGCACTGTGGGAGGGGAAGAATATCTACTTAGGAATAATTAGCAAATGTTCCACACCAGGTATTGATAAGCTGCTGAATAATTCATTTGATTTATGCTTACTACTGTTCTTTGAGGCAGGATTCATCACAACCGTGTCACAAGGGAGAGGCTGAGGTTTGGAGAGGCTAAATGACTTGCTAAGGCACACCAAGCTACAAACAGTCAGACTGGGCTTTTGACCTAGACCTGAGCTCCTGAGCATCTGGGTTCCAATCACCTCCTGGTTGTGTGAGCTTAGTCCAGCCTCCTAATTTCTCAACTCCAGCTTCCTCTTCAGGAGTCAGAATTGTTCCTGACGCCTCAGGTTGTGGTGAGGACACAATGTATTTGGAAGGACTCCCAACACTTATATAGGATGCAATAAAGACTGGATGTTATTTTTATTATCTTCATTTATATATTCCTTTAATAAGAAGTATCCTTCTTCTTATTAAAGGAAAAACAGATTGGATTACTTTTGCTTCTTAAATAGGAGAAGTCTACACACGTAGTATAGAAAGGAAGAAACAGACTCAGTTATGAAATTAAATTCTAACCTTTTCACAGAGGATTCATCATGAAGAATGAATCCTCACTTAAGAAAAGATTGTCTGAGGTGCTCAGAGGGATACAGGGTCTATCACAGAAAGGGTCTTACCTGATCCAGAAAAGATTTCAACACTTAAGTATAAAACACTGAGAAACACTTTTTAAATGAACTGAATGTTAATGGGACAGAATATTCAGAAGGGGTGGGGCAGGGAGAAAAGAGGGGAGAGGGAGAGAGAGAGAGAGAGAGAGAGGAGACTAGAATGGCTGACTGAGAGAACAGGCCCATGTGGCCTGCCAGGGGAAGCCCCCTGAAAGAGTGAGCTGGTGGTGGCAAGGAGTCATGGTGACAGGTAGAAAAGTGGCCTGTGTGGAGAGTGTGACACCACAGCAAGGTGGCATAGTGAGTTGATACTGGAGATGGCCAGGGATTTGGAAACCTGATTTGATATTAGCATTTTGTTGAAGCAGTTTGAAGAACCTTGGAGAAGTGGAATAGCATGGCACACTGGAGAGAGAAGATGCAAAGAGAAAACGCTGGACAAAGACTGGAATTTGCAGAGTGCCTGCCTCAGATTTGGGGGGGCAAAGGGGCACCATCGTGGACATGTGTCTTTGGGACCTTTGAGACTGAAAATGATGACGGGGGTAAGATAACTGGTCACTTGTGGTTTTAAGGACTTTTTGTTTTCCTTGTTAATATTCCCTTGTAAATAAACCCTGTTGTTAAACTGCATGTTAGTGGCAACTGCTATGCGTGGATGATACGAACCTGAGGGAACCTGGATGGCAGAAGCCACATTTGAATGTGGATTGTTAGCAGTTGAGGCTTTTGCCCCATTTTGACCTGATATCAGTGGCTGCCTGGGGTCGGATGGCCAGTGCCTGGCAGCAAGCCAGCCAGTAATTGTTCTTTCCTTTTCTCTCTCCTGTCTCTCCATACCTCACTGCTTAAGTGAATAAAGCCTTTTTGTTTCTCTCCCTGTATCTGTCTGCTTTTGGGTTGTGTCTTGAATTCTTAAATGCACAGTGATGACCCACTAACCAGGTCATCCCTTTCCCATGGGTTTGCTCTGTTACAAAACTGTTAATTATAAAAAGCACAAAACAAAACAGTAAGTAGCCCATGTACCTCTGTGGGAAAAGGTGACTGTCCATGATTACATGCAGACAAAGGTACAGTGAGGAATGTCCCAGGAACCTCAAAACTTAGAAGCTTTCTTTGCAGTTACAGTTCTTTTCAATAGAAATTTTAAATACTGAAGAATAGAACTACGTTGTACATTTAGGTGAAAAAAATATGCAGATCTGGTTCATTTTTCTTCTACAGAAGATTGATCTAAAATATACATGGGCTTACATAGATTTATCATACCTATATAAAGGTGATGGTCACTTACCTACCCAGAACTTACAGAAGACCATGTGATCTTGCAAGCATTACTGAAAAGGAAACTCCCAAATGATTGATAGGAGAGGACGAACTATGTGCCCAGTAGTTTGCAGTTTTCTACAGAATCCCCACTTATCCCTACAAGGTAGGCATAATGTCTCCATTTAGAGATGAGAAAGTGAAACTCAGAGAGATAAAATGGCTTGCCCTGCATAACACAGCTTGAGGGTGTAGTTTCACCTCACTGCCCCATGATAGGCATCGCAAACAGTGATCCACAAGTGGATCAAGATCAGTGATTTTTCAAGTTTCTCCCCAAGCTTTAACCCTTCATGACCATATCCATTCCTTGTCAGAGGTATGGCTCCTATCCCTCCCAGGTGAGAACATCAGAAAAGTGGGCACCTTTCTTCTCACTGTGGTACTGTGCTTGACAGAAGAGACACTTAGGGAAAGATGGGCAGAATCTCAAGGATGTCCAAGTGTTCCCTGCCTACCTCCACATAATGCAGAGACCCTGAGTTAGCACAAAGTGCCCTTATCATGTGACATTGAGTGGTGGATGTGTTTCAGCCTCTCCCCTTCCTACCCTTTGTTTGTTGTCAGGGGGGCTGTGAAATCTGTAATAGAGCTTTCATAGTCCCATGTGGGGGCCTCGGAGGAAGTACTTTGGACCTAAGAGTACAGAGCCCCAATTTCCGTTTCATTTCCATTGTAATTTTGAATGTTACAAATTGCTTCCTCATAGACTTTAAATAATACATGGCTCTCTGATGATTATTGAACAGAAGATTTTTCTTCCAATATCCCAAGGTCTGTTACTGGTCTCTGGTATTTTAATAACCTTAGTCAACACCCATTAAACATCTCAGGACTGCTGTGCACACAGCTTCATGGCTCTCACCCTCACAACACCTGGCACATGAGAGGGTTGCTGCAGTAGAGATGGGGAAGCTGGGTCTTGTCTGGATGCCATGGGACTATAAAGTTAGCTGTATCAGTCAGGATAGACTGGATTGCTTTGGCACTCAGCACCCCTAAATCCCACTGAACAAAACAATGGCCTATTGCTTGTTTGTGCTGCACACCCAGTATGGGGTGTTACTTGCACCCCCTCCCAGACCCCCAGACCAGTGAAACAGCCACCATCTTGGAAACTGATATTTGTACTGGTAGTGGAGAGAAGGACTCCATGGGCTCATATACCAGCAATCAGAGGTCTGACCCAGCAACACCATTGTCACCACCACTCACATCTTCCAGGGCAGAGCAGTTCATGTGATCCCATCCAACAAGGAGGCCAGGAGGTACAGTGTCGCCAAGAGCCCAGGCAGGGATCCAAGAACCATTGGTGAACAGCACTAGTGATGCTCTTCTGGCAAGAATACCCCTCCTCCTGGTTTTCTCTCACCAAGACCAAGTACGGCCTTACCACAGCACCCAAGACCCTCCAAGTGTGGTCTACCTGACTCCCAGCCTCACCTCCTTGGCTCCGCACAGGTTGTGTGACCCAGGTAACAGGGTCTAGGCAGCCTAGCTGTACCTTCCACACACTCTTCTGTCTGCCTGCTCAAAGCAACCTGGTTCCTGAGGCTCAGGGCAAACAGTTGCTCTGCTGACGAACTTTGTATTGGGAACATGGGCCCGTGTGCGCTGCCGGCTACCTGTTACCTTCCATGTCTTCACACCTGCCTGTCTCCGGTGTCCATGGGACTGTAACATGCTCTGCTCACCCCAGGTCACAGGACCTCAGTCTCAGCATACATTTCTTGAATATGTGTTGATGATTCCTGTCTCGCCAATTTATAGAATTCTATGAATGTCATTTCTGTGGTTTCTGACTTAGTCCTTACTTTCCAAAGCATGAGCCCTTCTGTCAAGGCAGGTAGCAGTCTCTGGTGTTCATCTCTCTGGCTTTTTGGCTACATGATCAGATTTCACCTGAAGATTCAGGAAAGTGTGTCATGCCAAAGAAGGTAGAGTCTGGTTTAAGACACACCCTTATTGTGCTTGCAGAGACCCAGTAGCCTAGAGAAGGGATGTGACTCCAATTACGTTGTTCCTGTTCAGTTGAAGAATGAGGGATCTGGGGTGCCAGCCCAGGGGGAAAGGAACTGCCAATACTGGTGAATTAGCTCTGTGCCTAGAGCCCTGCTCAAGCCAGCCTACAGGTAGAGGGAAGCAGCTGATGCACATGGGAATGTCTCCAGAAACCCAGGTCAGAAAAGCAGCTGGGTCTGAGGACAAAAGGAAGCAAGGACTTGAATAGGGCTGAGATGCACCTTCTCTTTGGCCTGTCTCCTTCTCTCCGTCTGTTGTTTCCAACCTTCTTTCTTTCCAGACCTTTTCCACTCCACAGGGGCTGAGGGGGGGAGGGTTGGGGGGGAACATGGAGTGAGGGAATTTGTTGCTTCACAGATAACAATCCAGGTCATGAGAGGGAGGATTCACAATTCTCATTTCCAAATCTAAAGTTCCTGAAAGCGAGCCCGGGACCTTCCCTGATGGACCGGCATGGGTCTTGCGCGGCCAGTGGAGTCCGCACCCTCCACGGCCACGCCACGATGGCGTGGTCGCCACATCCCACACACACCGGCTCCACTCGCTTCTCAGGGTCGGGTAGGGTGGAGCTGGGGTCAGCCTGGGGAGCTGCCAGCCCAGGCCGGAGCATCTGAGACCTGTGAAGAAACAGGGCGCGTTGTGTGTGTGGGGGGGGGCACGGGGGGGCAGGGGACGAACCACCATAGACCTCTCTGGGTTTGCCTCCACTCATGAGAGCCCTAACCAGGAATAAGTATCTTAAGACAATTATTCACCCACAGAAACCAAATGAGTGAGGTACTGTAGGAAAGACCCTTAAAATTGTGCCACCCGGGCAGGACTCAAGGGGAAAAGGGCGAGCACCACCCAGCACTGAACTCGGAGAACAAACAAAATATGACTCCTACAATGTCACTGAGGAGCTGTGAACAGAAACCTGGTACATTGACCAGAAACCTGGTCAATAAGGGCACTACACACTCCCTTTGCTTAGAGGGAAGAGGCTTGCCAAAAGCCAGGCATGGTGGCTCGTGCCTGTAAGCTTCAGCCTATGAAGCGGCTGGGGATAGGGATCGCGGTTCGAGTCCTGCTCCGGGCAACACAGCGAGACCTAGTCCTAATAAATAGCTGGGCATTGTGGCACATGCCTGTAATCCTAGCTACCTGGGAAACTGAGGCAGGGGGTTGCTTGAGTCTGTGGTACCACGGGCAATGGGATCGTGAGGTTCCATGGGCAAAAATAGCGAGACTTAATCTCAAAAAAAAAGAGACTTGCCGAATGGCAGTGACTCCACAGCAAAGCCCCAACAGAGGAGACCTACCATCAGCTGATGGCTATCCCTTCGAGGATCTGCTCTTCCAAAACATACGGCTGGGAGTCATGCCCCCAAAGCCAAAGACCCGAAGCATGACTGAAGGAGCAACAAAATGTTGCAGAAACTGTGGAGATGAGACCCACCAAGAAACAAAAATCATACAAGCTAAAGTGCTCCAATTGGCCTACGAAGGCAAAAGCAGTACTGGAAAGAAAAACAGCACACTGCTCTACCAAGTCCCGGGAAATTGCACCCTCACCAAGGATGAGGAAATAGATCCAGAAAAAAAAAAAAAAAAGACTAAAGGGCTAAACATGGACAAACAACAAAAAGATAGGAGGCGAAGTGACTGGGGGGGTGTGGTGGGGTGGGGTATTTCCATGGAGATCAGCAATGATACAATCATGTATTGTAAAAAAAATCCAAAAATAAAATTAAAAAATTTAAAAAAAAATAATAAAGTTCCTGAAAGGGCACATGGACCCAGCCAGGGGCAAAAGTCTACTCTTGAACTGTATGCAGAAGCTAGCTGTGATCAAGCTTCTTTCACTATGTGGGGAGAGAAAAGGTTCAAGGCTACCCAACACCATATTGGCCATGACCCTGAAATATCACTGGAGAGAACTGGCCTAGAAATGCTCCTCAATGCCTGACTGTGCATATCAGCGGGTCCAGGACCTAGTCAGCCTCTGTGCTTTGACCAAGTATTCCAGGTAAATCCGACACAGTGCAAGGTTTGGAAAGTACTGTCTTAACTTGTGCTTCAAATTCAATTTTATGCCTCTGTTTTATTCAATTCTGTTTAGGGATTTTATTACTCTGCATTTTTCCTTTACTTGATAATTTGTACTCCATCTGGGTTATTTAAGCTGAGACTTAATTTTCTGTTTTTGTTCTTTCACACTAGTAGAGCCCATCACAAGCAATACTTTCTCCCCTAAGTACCAACATGGCAGCATCCCATAAATTTATGTGATATGTTGCATTTATATCTCTGTTCCTAAATACCCTGTTCCGAATCGCTTCCCTTTCTGTAGCTTTATATTTAGGGGTACTAAGTTCTATGTGACTGGATAACCTCTTCTTGTTTGTAAGATTTATTTCTAATTTTACTAAACTGTAGTCTCAGGATTGGAAGGCAAAATGTTTGTATCCCTTCTTATTGAATAAATGTTGTTAGCTAGTAAGTGAGATGTCCTGTGAAAAATCTAATCAAAAGGCTAACTGGTTGAGGTCAAGTTTCAGGTGTGACTACACTATACACAATCATCCTGAATAGTTCTCTTAGCATGTGTGTGATTTTAAAAATGCCCTAGGAAGCAAATTGTAGTAAAAAGAACAGATCCTTGGAACTGACTTTGCTTCTAATTAGTTCTGTGTTATCCTGGACAAATGATTCACCTCCTCTGAGTTCATCACTTTTTCTGGGAAAACGTGAATGAGTCAGGCTTACAAGAGCAACAGCAAGCAGCCTGGTCTAAAGAACTGAGTAAGATGATCAGGTGTGAAGGGTTTGCCCTGCAGGAGGGGTCATGCTTATTTAGATGAGTGAAGACATCAGAGGCATCTCTTGCATGATTAGGGGAAGGAGAAGCTGCTTGGAGGATATGGCTACCAACATGAGACTCTAACAATGACGAGTTACTGATACAAAGAAAAAGACAGGAAAAAGACTTCCAGGAAGAGGGAACAGGAGATGAAAATATCAGTGAGTGCAAAGCATAGGAAGCCATTTCTAGAGTGGCTGGATGTTAGAGGATGAGGAAGGGATACAAAGGGAGCATGTGGCCCAAGATGAGATAGGAACTTGTGAGACCTGTTGAGGGGTGGAACTTTTATTAAAGCCAGGGGAGTCCACTGAAGAGCTTGTGTGCAGCACCCCTTAGATCACCCCTGGTGATCTGAGTAAGGGCAGGAGTGTAGGAGGTGAGTAAGAGGGGATGAAGAGAGATGTTCAGGTTGCAGATACATGAACTTGGGACTAAGTCGGCTACAGGTGTCTAGGATGTTTGGGGACTTAGGTGGTATCATGGACCAACACAGAAGGTAAGAGTGGACAGTTGTAGGTTTTTAGGGGTTGGGGGAGGAGATGATGATAAGTTAGAGCTGGGAAGGTCACATCTGGGATGTCTTGAGATGCTAAGAAGACAATCCTCAACAGGGAGTTGACTATATAATATTAATATTAGCAATAAATTAAATGACTCAGTAGTTCTTACTATAAACTTAGGAGGAAGGAAACTAAACCAGAGAGAGGTCTAGAAACTTGTCCATGGTCACATTACCACTAAAAGGTAGAAGCAATGTCCAGAGCTCATATTTGAGTTTACATGCTGGACCTGGAAATAAAACTGGGAAACCATCCTCTCATGGGCAGAAGGCCACCAAAGCCTCAAGAATGGAAGCAAGTGCCCAGGAACAGTGTTGAGAGGAGAGAACCGAGGATATAAATAGCATCCTGAGGGATGAGCACAGCTGTTCTCCATTGGAAAATAGGATAAAGGAAAAGAACCCAAAGAAAAGACTGAGAGGACATGGCCAGAGAGTGGGGTAAGGGGCTAAGTAAATGGGCTATTCCCAAATTAGGGTAAGAAGTCTTTCAAGGAGAGAAATTGGCTGAAGAACCCTGTCAGATGCTGTGTGGAAGCTGAGAAGATGAGCCCCCTGGAAGGACTGTTGAATTTAAGAAAAGGAAGCCCTCAGTTACATTGATAAAATTCATTTCTGTGGAGAAGTTAGGGGCAAAGTCTTTAGTACAGGGGTTGAGAAGTTACCTGTAAGGGGAGGGAAAAGATGGCATGTATAGACAAGCTTATGAGTGGCCTAGTGAGGGGGAGTCAAAGACGGCAGTGGCTGAGGCAGCCATTGGGACCTGACCCACCACTGCTTCTTTGCTGTCATGCGTTTGCTTAGAATATGTGAACAAATGCAAAGAGCATTCAAATTATGTTAGTTAGGTGTTGATAGGAGCCATCAAAGAAGACAGGTTTGAGGATAGAATCAAGTATAGAATCAAGAGTGAGGACCCTGATAAGACAGAAGAGGTGAACCCCTGAAGGAATAGACCCACACGTGAGAAAGAACACTAATCCCAGTGAAACAGGAAGGCAGACACAAGACCAGGCGGGAGGAGAGAACACTGAGCCAGTGAGTGGAGGGGGCACGCCATGGATTTGTGCAGCCTCCACCTGCAGAGGCTGCAGTTCCTTCAGGTGTGTTCAGCAGCCCAGGGAGACTGAGAAGTTTGCTTCACTAGGAACGTATGGCTGAAAGCCAAAAGGCAGAGGAATTACAAACATCGACACTACAGTGCCAGGAGTTATGTGGGTGCCAGAGCTGTGAGTCCTGTGAGCCACCCCAAACCAGCCCCCCTCTCCACCTTCATCACAGGGTATGGTGGAGACTCTCTCTTGATCTCTCTGGGGGCCTGAACCACTCCCCTAAAGTGGGGTGAGAGGTGAGAGGAAGCTACAGAAAAGTGGCACAGTTGACCTTGGGACCACCTGACCTTTTGTGACTTTCTCCCAGTCAGTCCCATTGGAAGGGAACTTGAGTTTTCTTCCAGTGCACTGAGGCCTTTGGGGAGCTCTGCAGCGTTGGTCTAATTGTAAGCCCTAAGTACACACGTGCTGCCCTGGAGTCAATATACAGAGTTAATGCAATACCAATGCAAACCCCCTAAGTCCTCTAAAAGAGCTTGACAGCTCAGCGCGTGTAGCACTCATTCTCCCAGGTGAAGCACCAAGGGCTTGCCTTTTGATGGCAGGGATTCGGTCCCTCCCAAGCCATTAACTTGTGAGCCTCGGTCACAGGGAACATCCTGTGTCAAGTTAGAAAGAGCAAAATTCACTGGAAGAGAGATTCCTGAGATGAAGTTGAAACCTAGAAAACTAATGTTAGACCAGCAAAGGAGCATCCTGGGGAAAGAGATTGTTATTTAATAAACATGGCTGGGACAGTTGGCTAAGGGGCCAGGGGAGAGTTCATTTAAATTCACACAACACACCTGTCAAGTTCAGCCACATCATACCGTTAATCTGTAACAAACCTGGAGACAAGGGACCAGCATTCCCAGCCCTGCTGCCGATGAGGAGATAAATTCCTAGTTATTGAAGAAACAGATACCATCAGGCCTCTGATGGATGGGCTCAAATATAGAAGAATGAAAATTTTTGCACCACAATGTAATAAAAATAAATATCAAAAGGAGAGCGGCAACATCCATTACATCTGTCACATTTTCTTTCCCAGGCCTGCTTACTACCCAAAACAGGTCATGGAGGGGCTGCTCCGTGATTCCACCTGATAAGTGGTCAAAGGAGATGAAGAAAGTCACACCAGGAAACGGAGGTAGTTAATCACCTTGTGGAAACATGCACCGTCTTGCCAGTCATGAAATAAAATGTAAATCCTAGCAACTCTCAGGTCCCATTACACGCCTATTAAAGTCACAAGAATAAATATGATAAAACCTTCAGATTGGCAGCTAGTGGAAGCAGTCCTTCAGCACTGCTTTCTAGAAAGACCGGTCCAATTTACATAAGCAATCAGGCAACATGAATGAGAGGAATGCTGCTGTTTAAACCCTCTGACCCAATCAGTCTCTCTTTGGTAACAAACCCTGTGGTATTAGCGCAAAAGAAAGAGAAGCATGTCTGTGGCAGTATTACATGTAATAACTAAAAATTGTCAAGGACCCAAAGGCCACAGAAGAGAGGCTGATGAAGCAAAGGGAAATGTGTTAACACCGCAGGATTACACGTCGCCCCTACAAACAATGAAGATGGGGCTTGTTTCCATGAAATATGCATAGTCAGCATTAGCGTGCATATCAAATGCCTTCCTGGATGTTGATAAAGAAAAGACTCTGGATGGAATGAAATTTACTTAGAGTTTAATGTTCATTAAGATTTTATGACAAGTTGGATACTAATTTTAGTTATTCATTCAACATTCATTGTGTATTGACCATATGCCAGACACTAAGGATATTAAGATGAGAGAGAAATGCTTCCTACCCTCAGGGCCTTATGGCCAAAAGGGAAGACAGGTGGAGATACACACATACACACACACACACACACACACACACGCTAAATTAAGTGTGATGAACGGCGTAAGTGGTACAGCTTGGGTGTCACTCATAGAGGGGAAGGATTAGGATAATTCACAGGTTGGATAAATGTGAAGGAAGGAGATCTAGACAGAGGAAACACCACTGCATCCAGCAGCATTGTCATATAGATGTGGCATGTGTGTGCTTATGCATGTGGGTGTGGGTGTGCAATGTGCTTGTGTGTGTTCTCTGTCCCAATAGACCTGCAGGGATTCTTGAGTTCAGGAAACTTTATCACAGGGTGTAGGACTTACCTTCCCAACTCTGCCTTCCTATCACTACCTTCCGACTGCCAACAGCCTGTTCCCCACTCACCTGACACTTCCCATCACTACCTTCTAACTGCCAATAGCCTGTTCCCACTCACCTGAACAAGCGCTGTCACTGAAACCACTGAGGGCCACCAGCCTAGGGAAAGCTGCTCTGGTGCAGTGTGCTGCACAAATAGCATTATTTGGAGGCCTGTTTAAACAGGAAGGATTCTTGTTTATATCATCCACATCTAATTCACTGTGAAGTGCTCCTTCTTAAAAGGCTGCTTGGACCAGATCCATAGTGAAAGGAGACAGGGATACTCAGGTGAAATTGCCGTTACCGGTTTCCGGAACGTGCTGGGTATGTAAACCATTAAAATATTGAGTAAAGTGGGGAAATAGGCTGGGAATGCAAGCCCCTGGCTCAGATAAATATTACAGATATGTGGAGTGTAGAATATCATAAATGAGAAATCACGAGAGCAAGTAGCCACAAGTTAGCATTTGAATATTGGGGTTTTGAAAGCTATGGGTGTTATTATAATTCAACATATAGTTTACTCTCACAACATACACCTTGGCATTTAGAAACTGGTCTGTGTGTGAGAGGAAATGCTGGGAGCTTTGAAAAGGATATGAGGCCATAAATCAAGGGGTTCTTATGTGGGACTAATAAAAGGAGAGGCTTGGTGACATAGTACAACAATCAACTCATCAGCTTGAACCCCCTAAATTTGAAAAAAATCCCCCTCTCTGCTGAGGTCGCCTCAACAGTCCTAGGGGTGCTCTCCTATAGTCATGAGCATGCAAAGTGACATAAATGTGTCCTGAGCCCAGGGCCCATTCTGTGTCATTCCAGCAGCCCAAGGCCCTGGCAGACAGACCACTCCACAGATGGGTTTAGGGACGAAAGTGCTGAGGGTACTGGAGGCTGGAATCATGGCATCATGAGTTGAGGGACCCTGGTGGACCATGATGGGGATGAGCCACACCTGTCTGGTGGAGGTTGTCCCATAGCTGCAAATAGAACTTCAGCTTGAACTTCAAGTCAGTAATCACCGCTAACTGAACAGACCAAGAGTTGAAAACAGTTGCATCTGAAATGACCTAGAACGGGGGATGCTGACATGACATGAGCTGGCAGAAGGGTGAAGTGGAGATGGCCCTGAAGCACCGTTGGCAACCTCTCTCGGTTCTGCCAGAACTCCCCCCTCAAGTTTCTATGTGCTTGCAAGGTACACATCACCATTTCTCTTGCCCAGCAAGCTTCCAGACACCCCAATCTTCTCAGATGACAAATCATCTAGTCACATGTATGAAAAGTCATATGGGATAAGGTGACCCATGAAGCCTTCTCTAGGGTTTATGCACACCCATTGTGCCCTGCCTTTGCCTGGAGATAGTCATGGCTGCCAGCCAGGGTGCTAGGCAGAAGCAGAGATGGAAGAGTGACTGGAGGGCAGTCTGGAAGCTCACCCCTGGCAGGGACCCCCACCTGCAGCCTGCCTGTCCTCTGCTGACACACCTGTCCCTCAGTTTCCCCTTGGAATGACCTGGGTTTGTCATTTGTTGTGGGCTTTGACGACAAACCTCCTCTCTGTTCACCAAAGTCAATGTCTTCTCTTTGTCCAGAGGACAAAGAGTCAGATTCTCTTCCACTTTCTCTCGCAGTTCCCTGTGACCTTGTGATCACATTCTGTTCTGACCAGGGAAACAGACCCCTATCTCCAGGATGACCCCACAGAGCTCCCAACCACAGTCCCCTGTGACAGGCTGCTCTCTGAACAACTGAGGTGGAAATAGACCTGGGAGCCCGTGGAAGCGGAAGAAGGTAGCAGATTGTCCATGGTTTGGTGTCCAGGAAAAAGAAGCATAGTCCTGCTTACCTTTTCTCCTACTAGACCTGGAGCAGACAGAAGAAACCACATCTATCACATCTGAGATGCTACACAATTTGAGGCTCATTTGTTACAGCGACCAGCTTCACCCTAACCCATTCAGATGGCAAATAGCGCTGAAACCATAGCCAAGCAGCTTTGGCTCAGACTCAGCCCAGCCAGTAGGTGATTTCACAGAGCCCTGGCTTAGTTTGGTGTTTGGGGAGTTTGTGGCAGCGTAAGTCTCACTGGCCAAGAGGAGGGCTGTGGCATCTCCAGTGGTAGCCCTGGGCTATGGAAAACACAAGATACTGGGCTGGGGACCCTGGGAGAGTGTGCTCTGTCCAGGTACTGGGCCATGACAAGCTAGATGCTGTCCCAGGAGCAGAAGCTAGCTGTGCATGTCAGAGCAGCAGAAATGAAAAGGGGAGTGAAGGGAGACCCAGGCAGCCAACCAGACAGTGGATCCCATGTTGCCCATGGCTGAAACACGGGGCTCTCTTCCAAGAAACAGTGTCTTCCACTAAGTGGAATAAATCTCTTTTCAAGTAGCACATGGTTACTTTGACTTTCAGACCCCTGAGATTGGATAAAAGAGCAATTCACATGAGACACAAGGGAAGCATTCCTTGGATATCTGGACTGGAACCAAATCTCCCCACAGTTGGACAGTTTTAAAAGTTTTTAAAGTTTTTTAAAGTTGGAAATCCATATATTGGCAGGTGTCCCCAGGCTCATGGTCAATTCCTGGCTTTATTCTGACCAACAGGATCATATCCAAGGACACAACCACTGGTAAAGAGACCAGAAGCAAAGTCCAGAGGCTATTTTGTGTCGAGAAAAGGAGACACTGAGATGGCAATTATTTTTTTAGATTTCTCTATCTACGGTGTTCCAGATGGGTCCAGTGGGGCCATATGACCTGGAGGTAATTGGGTTGATTAGAAAGAGCATTTTGAACCTCTGCTTTTAATGTGAAGAAGTAATCTTCTTACTACTCCAGCTATTCCGGGGTGAAGCAAGGTGTCCTGGACAGGTGCGCTCCCCTTCGTCTGCTAATGAAGGTAGACGGAGCTCACTGATGATGCTGGGTGGGTTTGGTTTATTAATTACATGTTCCATATTGTCAACTCATTATGATTCATTATCAGGACAGATATTGAGCAGCAACTGTATTATTTTGAGTTCCCTCTTCCAATATTCACTCACCTTTCTTGGAATAATAAATGCCCATGAAGGAAACACCCATCCTTATCAAGAGCTCTGGGAAGAGAAGAGCAGACTTCCAGGCACCAAGCAGGTTGTCCGGGTCATAGCTCTGATGACAGTGATTAACTCAGAGTGAGGAACAACCTAAGTTAGTCCAACTGGAATGAATGCTGGAGTATAGACAGGCACTATCAGGGAGAAAATCTCGCTTTCTCATGCAAGGCAGGAGACAGGCAGGCTGAAACTAATCCTCTGCAACCGTCAGTATGTGGGACCTGGAAATGGAACTGGTAACAGACCTGGGCTGAGAGGCCATGAAAACCAGGTCCTGGTCACCTTACTTTAATCGCCTAGACCCAGCAGCACCTGTACCTTTTTCACTGCAAAATGAGACTATGTTCTATTGTTGTTCTACATAATCTGGGGTGTCATTTTCCCCTTTCCTTTTAATAGAGGGTGTCCTTGCTAGGGGGGGTGGGTTTTAATGAAGGGGTCTTACGAGAACTTTTAGATGCTGAGGGAGTACTAAGAATAAAGCACCAAGATAGACATCAGGAAAGACTGTAGAAATCATTATTCCCTCTAAAAGTCCAGTCTGAAAAAATCATCCTAAATATTCAAAACTGTCCTATTGAAAGCTGTTCTTTGAAGCATTATGTGTAACAGTGAAAAATTGGAAACAGTTTAAATGTCCAACAATAGGGATTGGTCCAGTGAGCCGGCTACCTTCAAATGACATTTATGAAGTGTGTGTAATAACATGGAAAATACTTATGATAGTGTGAATGAAATCAGGGCATGAAATTGTATAGTCAATATGAACTCAACTATGTGAAAAGAGGAAAAAAAGAATTACATGCAGGAAAAACAAAGGAAGTAAATGTAGCCAAACATTAATGCTTGGGTGCTGGGACCATTTCTCATTGCACTTCACTTCATTTTCTAAATTCTCTTTGTATTTTTTGTGTGGAAGAAAGTTGCGTGTGATGTTATTTGATGATGTCATGCGTATTCAATTAGCAATAATCGCACCTCAGCTAAACCTCATTGGCTACGATACTGCTACTGCACAAAGCTGATGATGTCATATGTAAGGAAAGGGACATAGAGGCAAGCAATTTCTGCAATGGGTGACAGACGAGAACCAGCGTACTCTTTTTTTAAACTTTTTAAATAATTAAAAAAAATTTTTGTGGGAAGAAAACAAGTTACATAGATAGGTATACCTATTACAATACCATAATTACAGAATTATAACCATGCAAAATAATATATTATTTACTGATGTGTGATTTAAAAGCTTCAAATACCACTGGCATGGCAAACATCAGATCCACTGTACTAATTATTGTTTCTGGGAATGTATAATGGGGAATAGGATAGAAGAGATATCCACAGAGAATGTCAACTATCTCTGTGATGGTTGTTCCTTTTTTTTTTTAAATTTTTTAAAATTTGCATATATATGTGTATTTATATTTATATTACATTATTGCATTATTGTATACCCCGGGGCTTTCCCACTTCACTAACACCTGCCAACCATTCTCATCTTTTGTGTTCTTCACCTCCTCTGCCTTCTTCCCCCTCCTCCTCTCTCACTCCATTGTTCAGTCCCATTGGTTGTTTTTATTTTTTCTTATTTGCTTGTTTTTCCCTATATCCATCATATAAGTGAGACCATCCTGTATTTCTCTTTTTCTTCTTGGCTTATTTCTGCTAATATGAGTCTTTCTAGTTCCATCCAGGTTGCTGCGAATGACATGTATTTGTCCTCCTTGATTGATGCGTAGTATTCCATTGTGTATATGTACCACATTTATTTAGTCAATCATCTGTTTTGGGGCATTTGGTTTGTTTCCACATCTTGGCAATTGTAAACAGAGCTGCGATGAACATGCACATACAGGTGTCATTTTGAATTAGTGTTTTCATGTCCTCTGGGTAGATTCCCAGTAGTGGGATTGCTGGGTCAAATGGTCAGTCCACTTTCAACTGTTTGAGGGTCCTCCACACAACCTTCCATAGTGGCTGGACCAGTTTGCACTCCCACCAGCAGTGTAAGAGAGTTCATTTTCCTCCATATCCGCGCCAACGTTTGTTGTTGTCCATTTTACTTATATGGGCCATTCTTACTGGTGTAAGATGGTATCTCAGTGTGGTTTTAATTTACATTTCCCTGATTATTAGTGAAGTGGAGCATTCTTTCATATGCCTATTAGCCATCTGTATCTCCTCTTTGGTGAAGTGTCTTTTTAGTTCTTCTCCCCATTTTTTGAATGGGTTTATTGCTTTGTTTTTGTTGAGCTGTAGGAGCTTTTTGTGGATCTTTGATATCAGACCCTTGTCACTTGTCTGGAGGGCAAAAATTTTCTCCCAGTCATTTGGGTTTCTTTTTGTTTTGTTTATTGTCTCTTTTGCTGAACAGAAACCTTTTAGTTTGATATAGTACCAGCTGTTTATGTTTTCCTTCATTTTTTTGCTGGCCATAGTTGTTTCCCAAAATGGATTTCTGAGGTGAAATTCATGAAGGGTTTTGCCCAGGTTTCCTCCTATGTATTTCTTCTATGTATTTTATGGTTGCAGGTCTCACTTCCAGGTTCTTTATCCATTTTGCTCAACCAGAGATAGGAAAGCTGGGGAGGTGGGCAGAGCTGCTCAGATGTTTCACTAGCAGCTAGAAGATCAGTAGCAAATTCACATGTCTTCCTAGACACCAGAAGCAAAGAAAAGGCATGTAGATGTCCCTGAAATGGAATGGAACAGGAGTCAGAATGCCTGGGTTCTCTGCCCTCTCAGTGAGCACTTACGGAGGGACTCCCCTGGTTCTATACAGAGGGTTGTGACTCACAGCAGGTAGATGGGAGGCTGTATTGTCAGAAAACCTTGCTTCAGCCCCTCTTGTCATGTCCTCCCCTCCAGTTAAGCCCTCTGTAAATAGCAGACAGATTCCCTGTGAGCCATGCCCTTTCCGCCTTCTCTGCAACAGAACCTGTTCCCGCTCTGCAGACAGGCATCTGGGTCACGCCTGTCAGGGGTCCCAGGAGGGGAAGCGCTTGGCCGTACATTTCAAGTGTATGCTTCTCCAGGCACTGGATGGCGTGGGTCCGAGTGGGCTCTTCCTCCATGTGGGGAGACTCCCTTCTGCTTCATCAAAATCCAAGAAAGAAAGCAACCCCAGTGACTGACAGGACCAGTCATAGAATCTTCTTTTCAGAGGGGCTCGGGAGTGGAATGTGCAAGAACTCAGCAGACAAGAACCAGAAAGATTTTTATTTTTTAATTTTATTTATATACAAATTTCACATCATTGTAACCCCAGGGATTTACCCCCCCACACACCATTTCCCCCTCAGAAAGGTTTTTAGAGATAGTCTGCTCTGCTGTTCCTCATACAGATGGAGAAGGCAAAGCCACGCAATCTGGAACCCACCCAAGGAGTCCTGCTTGGCACTCGGCCTCTCATCCTTCCTCGTGGGCATAGGCAAGCAGAAGGGACATGCTGACCCCTCCAGGGCCCCATGCCTGGGCTGGGAGGATTTCTATTTGTCCTCATCCCTGTGTGGAGTCCTTGACTCTGTTCCCTCCAACCCTCACAGAAGACCTCAGAGGCACTGGGAAGAGAGACTCACATCACTGCCAAGCTCAGAACCTCATCCTCGCTCTCCTGAATCTTTGCAGCAGTGTCCACTCTGGTCTCTTGAAGAGAGACAACTGCCTGCAGCCTCCAGTGGGGCCACACTGCTCTTGACTAAAGCCACTCTACCATAAAAGGCCTTCAGGACCCTGATGCTCTTCACCTAGCTGCCTGCGGGATTTTCCCCTTAATGCATTTTCAATAATGGCCACTAGAGGGAAGGCCTCAGAGTCTAGTGGACCTCGGTCATGATCATGCAAAACCCGTACACGTTTGAGAGAGGAAGGGGCTCTCTGAAGGATTGTACTCGAATGCTTTGCATAAAGTGGGCTGTCCCTGACACCCTTGGGCCTGTGGTCAACACAGCTAAGCTGCGTTCTTTTCCGACATGCTTTGAACTTGTTCCCATGGCCCGTTTCCTAATCTCCCTGCTTTCTACTTAGCAAATCCTCATTCATCCTTCAAGACACACTGAAACCACCCATCCTTGGTGAGTTGAAACCTTCCTTGCTTCCCAAAGACAGCTTTAATTACTGCCTCCTCAGCATTCGAACGGTCTGGTTAATACCTTTATCACAGCACCTGACACTTGTCTTGGATCAGGATTTCCCCACCTTGGCATTTATTGGCATTTTGGACCAGATCATCCTTTGTTGTAGGGGGGTGTTCTGTGCAGTATGCCTGGCCTCATCCACTACACTAGTAGCAACCTACCCCCACTGACCCCCAAGTGTGACAATCGGAAAAAATAGTCTCTAGACAGTACCAAAACTACTTCTGCTAAGAACCACTGTCTTAAAGTTGTGGTTGTGGTACCAGAGAATATTTTAGTCTCCTCTTTATTGGTCAGTGCCCAGCACACAGTAGGTGCCTGTTTAAAATAGCCAACGGAGTGAATGAGTAAATTACTCAGAAGCTTAGATGTCACGTCTGGTACTTTAACTCCACTGGGTGCTGTACCAGTTAGGAACACTAGGGAGCAGAAGGGGCCTGCCAAAAGCACAGCGTGGGAAGGGGCCTCTGCAAAGCTAAGCCCCAGTCCAGGGTCCCTGCCTCCATCTGGAACTGCCCTGAGAGTGCCCCAGTTTCTCTGACTGGCTCCTTGTCATTTCTCTGGCCTAAATCTATTCCTGCTCCCATAGAAAGATCTTTCTTTTCTATCTTTCCTCCTCTCTGGACCATCTCATCTAGTATCATGAATTTAAATACACTATATGCAGACAACACCCAAATTTGCATCTCTCCTCTGGACATGTGCTCAGGTTCAGATGTGTCTCCCAATTGCTGACCTGAGCTTCCTGGGAAGTCCTGTTTGCAGACTGACCCTCATGACCTTCCCGGCCAGAACCTGCCCTCCCAAATGTCAAAGTGCAGCACAGTGCTGGGGAGCAGGCAGGCAGGACTGTGGTAGGGCTCAAAGCAGGGGTGGAAGGATGGAGGGACTAAGAGGGAAGGAGACAGGAGAAGAAGCAGAACCCCAGGCTCCTCACTGGCAGGTACATGTCCTAAGACTGTCGGTGTCTCTCTTCTCCTCCCTCCCCCCGTTTTCCTCAGCCCTCCAGTCTCCAGAAAGCAGCTTCCTCATTCAAGGCAAGCCTTCTCTCCCTCTGGTGGGACTTTTGCTCCAGCTTGGCTTAGATCTCAGTGGTAGGCAGATCTCTGAGCCCTCTGTACCGACTTCATTAATCCCTGCTTGTCTGGCAAGCTGCTGTTGGAGTTGTGGGCTCCAGCGCCTGCCTCGCCACCCCCTTGCCCAGCTTGCTTGGTGTCCCCCAGGGATCCTCGCAGCTCCCCATATGCACCTGTGACTGCTCCCTACCAACATCACACTTCTCCCTCTGGATCCTAACTGCCCTTTGCAAATCTCCTCACAGCAGATGTGGGACTCCTGAGGGACAGGGACTCTGTCTGGGAGCTGGCTTCTTCCTCACACTTTCCACAGAGTGTGTGGGAGGTAGAGCTGTAAACAGAAGCCAGTCTGAGGAAGGAAGCTCCCAGAAGTCCCCTCTGGATGACAGGCCTGCTGGCCTCTAAGTTCTAAGCAAGTCCTGAGCTCAGCCCCTCCTTCCTTCATCCCAGGCCTAATTCCCTCTATGGCCCACCTCCACAAGGCCCCCAACCTAAATCCACAGTCCTCCAAATCCTACACAAACTAGCTAGCTGGGGTACCAGGGCTGGGGAGAGGCTACCTAAGAGGCAGGGCCTGCGCATGAGGCACCTGGGTGGGCAATCCAGGAGAGTGACCAGCCCAAGCAGCTCGTCAGCACTGCAGCCAGCCGGACCCAGAGACATCAAACCTGCCAGCTAAAACGGTCCATGAATATTTAACAGCCCTCAATATTTAATTAGTGCAGACAGATTAACTCTGAAATCACACACTCTTGGGCTGGGTTCCTGCACTCCTGGAAGGGAAGTGTTGAGAAGGGAGGGGCGGCCTCCAGGGAGAGACTACACTTACTGCCAGATGACCTGGGTGGGGGGAGCTCACCGGTCTACCCACCTGCCCAGCCCCTGCCCCCTGCAGAAACCCAGGGATACTCAGAACAATCCTAAGGGAAGGGACCGGGGATGCCAAGAGGCAGGCAGATGGGGACAGTGAGGGGAAGGCAGCACTGAGGGTCCCTTAGGCAGCAGCCCTCACTGGCCTCCAGACCCCAACCCAATCCAGGAGCAGGTGTCAGCATGAAATTACCTCTGTGCCTTTGGCAGTTCTGGATTATGCTGTTTGTTTATTGCATCTGCAACAGTGGCAGAGTCTTTTATTCCCTTTGAGTTCCTTGAGTTTTATCACATTTTGTGGCACTTTTTAATTTAATGGAGTAGCCCTGGGCTTCATCTGGTCAAAAATTGCCATTGTCGGTGCCTTGTTTCATACAGACATTTCCTCGGGGACATGTAACATGTCAGAGCTCTACTCACTTGGGGTTCACGTCCCAGCACAAGAGGGACCTGTTGTACACCACGGTGCCTCCTACCCCCATCCTGAACCCCGCTGCCCTGCTTCATGCCTGTGGTTGTCCTTTCTGTCTTCTCCCCTCTCCCTCCTCCCCCTCTTCCACCCCTGGGCTTGGAGGTCTCCTTCCTCCAGCAAGCATTCACAGACACCATTATTCTGGAACATTCTGTTTACCATCCTGTATCCCAGGCAGCAAGCCAATGCTCCTAACTTGAGAACGGGTATATGACTGAGGTTTCGCAATTTGTTTTAACTTTTAATCAATTGAGGTGAAGGGAAAGTTTAGCTGGGAAGCAGGACTTACCTGCATGCATGGAGTTGACTTGGATAGCGTGAGCTGTTGTTGTGGAGTCAACATTCATGGAATCTCAGTGGCTGGCGACCACCATTTGCTGCTTTTTTTGATTTATTTTTATTTGGGGGTGATATTTTTTGCTCTCCATATGTGCATGTATTCCACGCACCTTCCACATTCCACCTGTGCCCATACCTGCTCTGCCTCTCTCCACCCCCTCCTGCTTCACCCCCTTCTTTCTGTGCTGCTATACTCTTTCCTGAGTTCAAGATTCATTCCTTTTGAATTTGCCAATGTAGGGCTTTTGGAAATTTATACTTGATGACCAGCATTTATTCTCAAGGTATTTATTCTCAGATAGGCTGAGGCTCACAGGTCTAGGTTAGTTGAATACTTCTGCTGTAAGCTATTGCTGCGGTAGCAGCTGGCTTCTCCCCAGAGGATGGAGGTTTGGCCCCAGGTGTCACCCACCCACTGTGACAGCAGGACAACCCAGACCCATCTCATGGCAGTGATAGGGGTACCCATGGAGATTGCAGCCAGCAAGCGCAGCTCAAGGCCTTGTATTGACCATGTCTCACCATAGAGTCAAGCCCAGAGACAGGGAATGTGGATGCCACAAAGATGAGGGGGCAGAGGAATGGGGCTGATGTTTTCATGACCACAGGTGGGTTCTCAGTTCACCACCCACACAACCCAGAATGACAGGCCCCAGGAGCAGGAGTGAGAGGAGTGTTCCAGGTTTCTCTGCTCACCTTCACCTCCGCACCCCCAGGGTATCAGCACCACCTAAGCAACAGCATAGAGTAAGGGATGATGTAGCCAATGTCAAAACTCACAGTCTGTCTTTGACCATCAAAGGACAGAAGTAAGGAATGAAGGCAAATAAAGGGCTAGCCAAAAGGGTGGCAGCAGAACCGGGCCTCCAAGCAGTGGACCTGATTGTGGCTCCAGTGTCCTGTATGGCCTTGGGCAAGTCTTCCGGTTCTAGCCTCAGTTTCCCACAGATGTGAGGAGGACTTTGAACTCGAGGGTCCCAAACATCCCTGATGACTCCGAGGTTCTGTTTCCCTACCCCCTTTCTTTTGCCTCATCTTCCTCAACATACAGAGTCTAAAATCCTCTCTGAACATCTTAGCATGATAATCTTCCAAGTCATCAGAATCCCAAGGCTTCAGGACCAAGATGATACCTAGAAGCAGGTGATGGCAGGCAGGTGTCTCTCTCATGAATAGAATCAAATACTGAAACAACACACAGCAGGGAGAGTAGAAATGAATCCTCTTTGAAATCAGAGAAGTGTGGGTTCAAATTCTGCCCTTGCCAATTCATTTGCTAGTTGGGTAGCCTTGGCAAGTTGATGGATGCTCTGAGCCTCAGTTTCCCTAACTGTGAAAGGGGCTTGTCATAGACCTGCACAGTGTGCTGGGGTTGGGAGTGGGGGGAGGGTAATGCACTAGGTTCATGCTCTAACTCAAAGTGGGGATCAGATGTTAGGGGGGCTGCTGCCTCTCCCTTTTCATCCTACACTCCTCAATCTTCACTGAATCTATCTATCAGATAGATTCACTGAATCTATCTGATATATATATATATATATATATATATATATATATATATATATATATATATATATATATAATTACAATACCTGCCAAGGTTTTAATAATTTCATCAGCTAATTCCCTTCAGACCCCAAGGCCTATATCCGGACATGGTGATTTGGACCGGGCAGGCATTATCCAATTTTTCTAAGTATTCTCTTTCCTCCCTTTCATCAACTATATTGACAAGGCTTCTGTTCCTTTCTAATTGCCCATCCCGTGGATTTTTTTCTGTTCCTTGTTAAAGACCAATTTTACAAAGCACTTCAGCAGCTTAGCCATTTTTATCATCATCATTAATTTTATTTCCCTTCTCATTTATTAATGGGCCAGGCGGCTCTCAAGTATCTCTTCTCCCCTGATATATTTGTGAAACGCCCTTCTTATTCCCTTTGGCCGCCCCAAGACTCTCCACAGCTTTTATTTCTTCCCTTGGCTGCCCTTCTGTTCCTCCAAAGCCTTTGCTGACTCTGGATCTTCCTTTCTGGCCCCCACATCTGCATGCCTTCTGCCCCCCACCCCCGCCTCCACAGACTTTCCACTGGCTGGGCAGTTAGGCCATCCCTGTCTTGAAGCCTCCAGTGTCCAGTCAGCATCAAGGATTTATCAGATTCCTACCCATCCCTATTCTGCTTCCACTCGGTGGCCAGAGGAGTCCTTTCATCTGAACTGGCAGGTAGATGGAAGGGCCTGAGCTCTGCCCAGCTCCCTAGATGCCTGAGAAAGAAGCTTTGCACTGGGGGTCATTCACTTACTCATTTATATAAACAAGATTATTGAGCTTTAATTTAGATGTCATACATGTGATTTACCCACTTAGGTATCTAGTCATTACATCCAGTGGCTTTTAGTAAACCTACCAAGTACACATCCACCGCCCACAATCCAGTTCTAATACTTTCACCACCCAGTAAGACCTTGGTCCCCAGACAGAGTCAGCCCCACAGACACAGTCAGTCCCACCCTCAAACAGTACTAGTCTTTCTGTCTCTATCATCTTCTCTGGGTGGAGTTGTGCACTATTGGTGCTTTGTATCTGTACCATTAGGGAGCACACATTTTGGTTCACCCAGCTTGTAGCATACATCCAAATTTCACCCTTTGGATGACTGACCAGAGTTCCATTATGCTGATTGCCAGTTTGGCCAGCCCTTCACCTGCTGATGGACATTGACAATCCTGAAGACTCAACCGTGAGCACAGGTGTACAAGCTTTTATGTGCATGTAGAGTTTTATTCCCTTGGGTAGCTATCTAGGAGGAACTTGGTAGGTCATGTAGTAAATCTATGTTTAACTTTAAGAAACAAGTCAAAACAAGCTAACAAACAAACTACAGTACACAATGGGGGCAGGGAGAGATGAGTGGGAGTGGTCAGGGAAGGGAAGTGGTAGGTGACCCCCCAGGGACTACAACAATGTGAAATATATACATATATTAATAAACTATTTAAATAAAAAAAATAACTTTAAGAAACTGCCAAGTTGTTTTGCAAACTGGATGTCTTGTTTTACAATCCTTCCCATAAAGCAGAGTGTTCTCATTTCTTCCTCTCCTCCCCAGCACTCATTATTGTATGTCTTTTTTTGATGAGGGCCATTTCCAAGTATCACGTAGCCTGTGGTGTTGATTTGCCTCACCTCAGTGACTGGATGATGTCAAGCATCTTTGCATGGCTTAATTCATTTTACTTTTCCCTGATGACCATTTATAGGGTGCCTAATGCATGTACACACTATTCTAAGAACCAGAACCAGTGAACAAAATAAACAGACTTCTTCCTGGCACTTATGTGCTTGATGGGGAGACAGACAATACATGAGACAATAAATAAAGAATATGAACTATTCAAATGGAAACAGTGACCAGGGTGGGATGGAAATAAAGCAGGAAGGGAGATACAAGTGCTAAATGGTTGAGGTTTCAACTCAGGTGGCCAGGAAGACGTCACTGGGTAGAGACTCGAAAGCAAAGAGGGAGCTCCAAATAAGGTGTCCAGAGAAGAGCATTTCCAAATCAGTCAGGACACAAATAGGACACAATAGGCTTTCTTGGCTTCTGGGCAAGAGGCCAGTGTGAGCGAAAACTAGGAAGTAATGAAGTCGTAGAGATAAGGAGAGCCAGATCTTGGGGTGGATGGGTGGGGGGTGCAGCTGACTGGTGACTTAAGTCCGATCTCCCTCTGTACAGAGTCACTCTGGTCTCGGATGATCAGTGCTATGGAGTTTGGGGGCATCAAGGAAGGCAGGGAGACAAGTTAGGAATCTCTCTGGAACCTGAAACACAAGGTGATGGTGACTAAGATCTGGCTGGGGCATCAGGGATGGAGGGCAGAGGTTGGTTTCTGGTTACATTTAAGATACAGCACTGACAGAAATTGCTGGTTGACTGAGTATAGGTTGAGTGAAAAAGAGAAAGTCTTGAATGCTTTTAGCATTCAACACTAAAGCTGTTAGCCTGGGAAACAGGAAGAATGGAATTGCCATGTGCTGAGACAAGACTTGAAATAAGCCTTGGAAAGAGAAGGTGGGCAGCTCATGCATGACGGCAGACACCTGAAGAGATAGTGACTGACCGTCAGACAAATAACCCAGGTTCAGAGGGATCCAGGACTCATCCATGGCTTTATGCTGGCATTTAAAGCCAGAGATATGAGCAGAATGGGAATCAAAAGATTTCCTTATTAGCATCTAAGCCTGTACTCAACACCCCACGTTGCAGGCTTCTCTGTGACTGAGTTGGCATCCACGGCTGAGACCCGGAGGGCTGTCACAGCATCTTATTTCCTTCTCCTGAATATGAAAGTAGTGGTAACCTGTCCACCCAATTGATGTCTAAAGACAAGGCCAGGTCTGAGTCTTAGCACCTACCTTGTCTGCTTACCATCTCCCTACAGACCACAGAGAGAGGGTTGGACCTGGTGTGTCCACAGACACTGGCCCACCAGGGGGACACTGCATCCAGGTACAAGGTCTTGCATCAAGGTCTTTCTGATGTTCCTTGAGAGTCCAGAAGTTGATCTACTACATAACAGCTCAGCTTCCCTCATGTTGGCGTTAGTAGGATGGAAAGAAAAAGTGGAACATGAGAAGAAAGATGGAGGGTTACCTTCCAGAAAAAGTCCCTCAGCAGAAAGAATTAAGTGGACCCTAACCAATAGTGGTTGTGAGTGGAAGAGTCACCAGTGTCTTGCCAGCTCCTGCCTTGTCTCTGAAGACAGTATTACTAACACACAGCCCATCGGCCCTGATCCAGCAGCACGTGTGGTCTGGGGGCCCAAGCTCCCAACTTTCATCCTCCTCCATGGACTGCACAGAGTCCCCACCCCAACTGTGAGCCATTGTAGCTGATACTCCTTGTGCTCATTCTACACTACATATTCTAGTAAATTCTCTCAGCATCCATGCTCTCTCTCACATATTTTTCCTTACATCAACCTTTGAACTTGGTTCTCGGTTATGACCTTCCCAGAACTAAGAGCTTGGCAGCCTTTTACCAGTGATCTGAGCTTTTTGCTCAATGCCAACTGTCAGGGTAATGTGGAGTTTCTATTCCTTCGACATTTCCAACCCCCTTTATTCCCACTGCATTATCCCAGCCAAAGGGGTCAGATATGCAATCTCTTTGTAGGACTCTTCAAATCAAGTCATAGTAACAGATACAGTAAGACAGAAACACACTCTTGTAAAAGAAATATCTCCCCAAACTGCTGCGCATGTGGAGCATAAAAAAGGTACCCTGCAGACCCCCCTAAAAAAAAGTTGTTACATTTGAGCAAAGCATTTGAATTTCAAAGACTGTCTGTGCTAAGCAGAAAAAAGTTGTCCCAAGATTGAGAAGAGAGTTGATACAAATGACAACTGACAAACTACAACCCAGTGGTTTACAGACTATAGGATTTTGTAGTTCAGCAAAAATTTAAAAAAGAAAATTGGAGGATTCAACATAGAGTTGCCAGTTTTATATTCTGCCAAGTCCAGATACTCAAGAATTAACTTTCTTCTACTACCACCATCATTTTATAGATGAAAGGATGTTTTAACACCAAGGATGATATAGCCCCCCAAAAAGGACAATCATACTGAAAGTGAATAAATTTAGCTCGATGAAAAACTCACTCATGTTTTTCTCGCTTCTTCACAAACTGGTGAAGACTTTGGCATGGCGCTCTGGAATACCAAAATCAAACCCAGAGTAATCCCCAGGAATTAGGCACAGGCAGTAAGCACCCAGTCCTCCTCCAGATGTTGCCTTTTATAATCTGCTGGCTCAGTGGAGGGGCAACGCCCTGCGCCCTGCGGGGTGGAGGAGAGGAGTCCTCTTACTCTGGGGGTCTGCTTCCTTTAAGAACTGTTTCTTTGGTCTGTGCAATCAGCTGACTTCAAATGGGTCTTTATCATCGGTCTTCCCCAGCTGCAACGAGCTATTTCCCATCGCCAATTTTTCCTAGGAGCTTTCTGATAAAATCCAACCCCACATTCCAAATAACTGACTGCTGAGTTTCCAAGAACATGACTTCTTGGGAACCATTAGTTACATTTGGGTAGAAAGGTGAGGCTGCTTGCTCCTGCCCTCTGTTCTCATCTGGGCAGCACTTTTATCGACCTGTTCTAGTTTTCATTACTCTCCGGGTTACTATGTGGTCAGTACAGCTCCCGGGAATGGAACAGAGTGGGAGAAAATGGGTGAGGAAGGAAGTTGCTTTCAGGTCTATCAGAGTCCGGACGCTGTAGAATTAGAGGATTTCTGAGTCAGAAAGGATGTGGCAGACCTTAGCTGTGGTGGGGGCAGAAAAAAGCAGCTTGTGTGAGCTGAGTGATGGTGAAAGGAGCCAGGGTCACCCGCTCCAGGTCAGGCTCCATCGGGTTGGGCAAGTGGCTCCACTAAACCAAACCTTGGTGCTCCCACCAGCGTAAAAGGAAGGCTTGGAGAGGCTCAGCTGAAATCCCCTATACAAACTACCAATATTGGTCCAGACTGTTGTCTTTGCTGCCCTGTTTCCCTGACAGCAGGGGAAGGTGTGCCATCCCAGCAGATTTGGAGAAGGGAGAGATCTTGAAAGATCAAGGCTGGAATCTAGGTGATGGTGAAAAAGTCCATAACATCACAGGTAGTCGGCCCTGGGTCTGGCTGGCTCAGGATATGAGACTCTGAGGCCCTGAGTGGATTTTGAGTCACTCCCTCAGATACAGATGCTTCCGAGGTGCAGTGAATTGGCTAGACTCAGGGCCCAGCCTGTGTCCTATGTGGGCCTGGTGGCCATGAGATCCATGCTCATACACCCCTGCGCCCCCTGCTGGATTCTGTGCGGGACACTGCAAAGGAGAGCTCCTGCTGGCAGATCTTACCATCTATTCTCACCCGCAGAGAGCGCAGGGAGGGGAGCTGAGAGCCCTGGCTGATGCTGATATCCCAGGACTCAACGTTCAGTCCAGGTTTGCCATGGGGCCCCTGCTCAGAGACGGGGAAACCACCAGCAGAATGAGCAGGAGAGCCCTCAAACAAGGGAACTCCTGTTGATGTGTCGCCCCAAGGGAACTCCTGTTGATGTGTCGCCCCAATGAATCAGAGACAGTGGGGGTAGCTGTAATTTGACCGCTGTTTACTCGACAGGTGCTTTAACCAACTAAGCCACGGAGCCAGTTGGATGGAATAAGGACAAAAGGGTAACATGCTGTGGAAAAGAGGGGGGATAGAAAGAGAAGTTAGAATCTTTATCACCACCTCTCCTCCCCACCCCTCTTATTTTTAAACTCTACCCTACTTCTTCCCATCGCCTACCTCCCCCAACCCCACCCCACTCCCACCTTCCCCACCCCGAACTCCCC